>PVKS010003536.1:0-102610 GCA_004027875.1 Aplodontia rufa
TTTAGTAGACACTTTTATAAATGAATGCATAAAATGAATGATAAGAAAAAATCTATCCTCTCTTCAAGCTGATGAATGAAAATAATAGGATTTTAGAATTAGCAAAATGTTTGAGGGTTTTATTCCAACCTGATGTTGCAATATTCTTGGCTTAAATCTGTATTTTTTTAACAAGTGAAAGTTAATTTTTGCTATTCTAAAAATAAAATAAAGCTTATAAATGTGTACCATTTTCATAATTAAAGACCCCTCTCTGACATTTTCTTTGGCAGATGCTACTTATTCATCAATCAGAGAGAAATAAATCTTTAATGAAAAACTATTAACATAAATAAGATCACATCATGAGGTTGTTCTTGTAAGTAAAATAAGTAGGTAACCCACAAAGTGTTCTTAGTTTAACAACTTTATGAATACATCAAACCATTTTTGAAGAACTGAACCACTTTAATGGAAAAACAAAATTTGAAAATTTTTTATTGTTTGGTTATCTTAAGCACAATGATTCATGTGAAACCCAATTGAAAACAAGGAGATGTAAATTTCAAAAATACAAACTCACCAAGGAGGCAATGGGCATCTTCAGTACAGAAAAGATGAGAGAGCAGTACTGTCAGAGAATAGTCTATTATGCAATAGTATTGGACACAGGCAAAGGCTGTACCTGGGTGCTGCACATCCCATAGACTCACTTCTGCAGGTGGAACTTCGCAGGCTGTGGAAGAATGCTCTCTCCGCAGCCAGGAGCTCAGGTAACATCAACCATCTGACTACTGTGGTGGTGGCCCTGTTTGTTGATTCATACTAGATTCCACAATTTGAGCTTTACAATATGTATATCAAGAGTATCACAGGAAATATTGCTGTAATTCAAGAAGTTTTCCACTGTCTAAACACATATCAGACCTTATATTCTACATGCTCATAGCCATCAGTTGCATGAAACTTCTTTTTGACACTATTCCTAAAATGTTAAACAGGATTATTTTTTCATTTCAAATTCTACCTCTGTTGTTTAGGGCATTATCATCTACTCCTTGAGTTACTGTGATTTCATTGGAAGTCTGTTTGTAGTTTTCTGGTTCCCTTCCATCTTCTTTTCATATTGAATGAATATAGATTGGTCTTTTGCAAATAGAAAATCTACTTTAAGAATTTTTTTTTTATTCAAGTCCTTGAACTTGCTGTTATCAGTGTAAGGCCCCATGTTCCTAGGGACTCAACAGTCTTTCAAAAATTGCTCACATACTTTCTCTCACCTATTAACCTGTTATCAGGTAAACTCAAGCGGTTAAGACTTGATATACTTTCAAGTATATGAAACTATGAAAACGTGTTGTCTTTTGCCTCAATACTAATTCCTTCTCTGGAACATTTTATTGTCCCTCCCTCTTCAGCAGCTGAATCTGAATAACTGCTACATATTCTTTGGGATTCAGATTTAAAGTGTTATAGTAAGTAAAATTTTTTCCAATTTCCTAACCCTGCTTCACTGAGTACCTTATTGTAGCTTAAACCGCAGCATTTGTGAAATATATTGTTGATTTCTGCTTACTTCTCTAAACTCTTTGTCAGAAAGGAACATTATTTTGTCAATCTTATAGAGTCTCTGGTGCACAGTATATACCCCCAAAATATTTTTAAGATGTTAGGAAATAAATGCCTTGCATTAAGTCTGAAATGCTTCTAGTTCACTTGACCCTAAACTAGTTTTAAGATGAAAATTTCCCATGATTATGCTCCCAAAATTTATGGAAAACTTTCTTGTAGCTTTTGAAATTATTTTTCCATATATAGAATAAGTCTGAATGCCTAAAAATGGATGACATAGGAATTCAGGTGTCCTATTTCACATAGTATTTATGCATTTATTCATTCAATCATCAAATGTCACTGAACATTTGCTATATGCAGATATAAAGTTTGAAATAAATGCACTACACAATGCAGATAAAATAGGCTCTATTATCAAAGTATATATACTGATTCCAGTCTAGATGTTAATGTAAAAACTACGTTTATGAATATTGAAAATGATTAGAATATTTGAACAAATTATGTAATTAAGTTGCTCAAGTTTTAGCACCAATAATAATTGCAATTGTTTCAACATAATATTTTTGCCCATAAATAATACCAGCTTGTTTACATATTTCCTATTAATAATAGTTGTTATGTAGTAAATAAATTAACATTTTTTACTGTATAGGATATGCTTGTCACACAAGAAAAACATATATAATACAGCTATGTATAGATAGCACTGGTATATAACATATAATAGCTTGAATCCTCAAACATATGCACAGTCCCAGCCAATCTGAAGGCTGAGCCATGGGATTCAGTTGAGCCCTGGATTCTGAGGGCACCTTGGACACATGACCCCATCTCAAGGAAAAACAATGACAGCAAAAAAAAAATCTAAGGTTTTTTTTTCTACTTATAAGAATAACAAATATATGTACCAATTTGTGAAATGAGATATAGTTTTCAAAAATAGTTCATCCCAATGTCCAGATTAGTGGTAGATAGGTTTCTTATGACAACTGGATAAAAATTTTTACTTAAAATATTAAAAATTAGGGTTGGAGAAGTGGCTCAGTTTTGGAGTGCTTTCCTGGCATGTGTGACGAACTGGGTTTGATCCCCAGCACCATATGCACAACTAACTGGAGGAAAAACAAAAACCAGATGAAAAAAATAGAAATTAATTCACTCTCTCCCTCTCTTTAAAAAATTAAAAAACACCCTTTATAAAATGGTATTATATCACATCCATCTTGCAAAACCCAATTTAAATGTCATTTATCACTTATAAATCTCCTTATATTGCCTGGGAATTCGAATTCCCATAGCAAAAACTCTTTATACATATTGGTAAAGTCTGAATTTGAATGAATATTTGTATTTAAAGACATCTAAAGAAACTGTAATCCCAGTGGCTCAGGAGGCTGAAGCAGGAAGATTGCAAGTTCAAAACTAGTCTCAGAAATTTAGTGTGACCCTAAGCAATTTAGTGAGACACTGTCTCAGAATAAAAAATAAGAATTAAAAGAGGGGCTAGGGATGTGTCCCAGGGAATGTGTCTCATTGGTTAAATGTCCCTGGGTTCAACTTTGGAACATAAAGAAAGAAATAACTGTGGGCAAGGCATATGATTTGTTAAATTAACTGTTTGGAAAGGAAATGAGTTTGAATACAGCAAGTATACTGACTGCATTTAGTTAGGAGAAAGGGTCAAGTTTTGCAACAGGAAGTTAGTAGTCAGAAGGAGGTTAGACCTTGTGATTGCAGGTGGAGACATCTTGGTCTTTTGGTCTCGATCAGCAGGTTAAGATGATTTTCAATAGTCCATTGGAGAAATCTGCCTTCATTTCTCTGAAGACTTGTTCAATAGGGCAAGAATATAGTCTGAAGCTGGAAAATAGCTGAAGATAAGAACTTAGACTAGGTGGATAAGCAATGTCATACATAAAATGGATCCTGTAAACAACACATTTAAACTTTTCATATCTCAGAAAGGGAACAAAAAACAATGGTCATTAGATTTTAGTTATTAATCTGTCATGTTGTTTATCATAGTTTTGGGAGCTTTGAGTTTCCTGAGACAATACCAGACTTCCTTAGTCAAAGGAACACATTTCACACCCTTTCCCAAGATGTGTAAAAATTGAGGTATTTGGAAATCATGAGATAGAAAGGAAATTTTATAAAAGCTAACATTATCATAATTGGGAGATTTGAGACACTTTTGTCTCTTGAATGTAAAGTTCTTTTAACCTTCTGCAATTTATGAGTAACTTTTAACCCCAAGAGTTAACAATTGTAATGAGTTTGCTGAGAAGGTGTGGGGACACCGTGCCTCGAAGCCCGTACAAAAGCTCCAATGTAATTGTCTATTATGTACTGGAGAATTGAAAGCTGTTAAAATCCTTTCAAGTACTTCCATTAATAGCAGGAAGAAAACAGTAGACTTTTCCCACATCAGGGAATAAAGGTCCCTATAGTAAGGGCTTTGAAACGTGATTTGCAATAATGACCTTCGATTTAACCCTGCAGGTCACCATAGAGTTTGGATTCTAAATTACTCCCCTAGAATCCTTCTATTTTTTTTAATTTAACATTTGTTTGCTGTTATTTTGATTCATTTTTTATTTTTATGCCCAAAATTATGGATTAATTTAGTATTATTTGCTTTCATAAAAGTTCTTAGCCTCAGTTTTTACTTCTAGCATGAAGAAATAAGGAGGTTCACAAATCCTTGGTTCCAAAAGCTACAGTGAAGGACTGGACCAACAGTCATTTCCGTGTTCTGAAAATCTGAAAATACAGTTCTTAAAATGAGAAGCACTTGCTAATGAAAAGCTACACACAGAAGTTTGGGTAAGAAGAGCAGGGATCTGTGAGGTTCTCCACTAAGGTGGATCCCATCTCTCCTACCCCATTCTGGAGGCTGCAATTTTGAAAATCAACACCTCCATTGCTGAAAGTAACTGCATTCATTTGGAGGAGAGGATGGAAAATATTTTTAAACCAAGTGTGTATTACACAGAGCCATATCATTTAAAATGTTCATTTCAGTGATTGTATATACGTGTGACTGGTGAATTTCTTAGCTCTGTATTAATTGATCATGAATTCCTTAAACTACACAAATTAAATGCTCTGACACTTCTACCTCCATGTCAGAGTTCTATTGAGGTATATGATTCCCATACTACCTGTAGGAATGAACACCAACACTTTCCTTAGGAGAGGGGATAAATCTCATTAAGAGCCCTTGCCTCAACCCTTGCCACACCCTGGATTCCATCTCCTACACAGCTGAAAGAAAAAAAAAAACTTTCTCTCACTCCTGCTGCTTGCCCATGTGAACATATTTGCTTCTAATTCATGCTATCCAAGGCCTCTGAAGCACGACTTAAAAATGTGTGGGAATCATCCATGCTTTCTCATTTTCTCTGTGAAAATCCATTGAGTTATGAACATTCCCATGTATGTATGTTAACCTGTGATTAAAACATAGCATAAGTGAGCCAAGTGTTTCCATACTGGAGACTTCAATGGCACCCTGGAGTGACATGTCATACCTTTCCCATCTAACATATTTTTATAAACTTTTGATCATTGTCCCCCAATAGTTACCAAAACAGTGATTGAAATTAAATCTTTGCTATAATGATCCTACTAAAATATGGTTTTTATCATATTCATTTATCATGCAATATATATTATTACTTTGTAATTGATCTACTTAAACTTCAAGGCTCATTTTAAACTATTTTAAGGAGTTTTACAGCAGTTAACTCCCCAGCCTGAAATAATGATTTCTTCCCCTAAATTTTTCTAAAAAAATATATATGAATCCATTCATCCATAATGCTATACTACATTACTTCAACATATAGTTCCTCATCATGGTTTCTCTGTGCATGCCAGATGCCTCCTGGTGTGCAACATTGATCTTCACTTCTGGCTCTAAGCTCTGTGACTAACTTCTCAGAAAGCTAATGAATGTATTCTCATTTGTCTACACTTTTATAAATACAAAACAGCATAAGGGTGAATATATTAGCTTAATACATTTTGCTTAATGATCAAACTTATAAGACTGTAACTAAATTTTCTAGATAAATGCTCAACTACAGATGGTAAAATTGTTTTCATCAGACACAGAGATGAACATAAATGGATTTAACTGGTGTCCTCACTTTATAAATTAGACCACTTTTCTGCATTTCTTCTCATTTCACAGTAGCCATGTTTATGTACAATTTTTTTTAAATTTGTATTTTTCCTCCATCACATGCTTTCAAAAACTTCACACCTATATATCAATATAAAATAATATTCATATATATGTATATATATAAAATACTCATAATATTTTTGGATCCTACAAGGATTTTAAACTCAACATGTAACAATTCTTTTTAGTTTTTTTAAAGAAAGGACACAGAGACAGAGAGAGAGAGAGGAAGAGAGAAGCAATTTTTATTTAATTTTTTCATGGGACTTTCATTCCTTGGACACTTTGTTGTGTACGTGGTGCTGGATTTGAACTTGTGTAACTTGCATATGCCAGGCAAGCACCATAACTGCCGAGCCGAGCCTCTACTCCAGCTCCAATATGTAACAATTTCAATGTTACATTTTATTCCAAATGTAGTAATATCCAAGCTTTCCACATATTGATATGGATGGCTAACATGACCGTTTGTTCAGTCACATGAACCATAAGCCATAAAACTGTCTTCATGAACTCAAATTCAAAACACAATAATCCCTTAGGACTTGAAACAACAGAAAACATATGATTGAATTACTTGTTCAGTTATTTATATTAGTATGTAATATTTTTAGACTCTGATAAAATACCAAAATTAACCCAGAACAACATAACAGTAAATAATTGTATCATCCCAAATCTTTTGAACTTCTGATCATACTTGTGTTTGATATACATTTGAACTTGCACATTATTATTCTAATTGATATGACCTTTGCTTTGTGATCTAAAATAAATTCACAAATAGCTGCCTTTCTTGAAAATAAATTGCACTCCTTGAAAACAAATTAAGTCAATACCATGCTGTTATATAAATCACAGCAGGCTTTAATGAGAAACCAATATCAAACGTAGTCATTTGTACACAAATATTATTCACAATTGTGAAAAAGTAGAAGCTACATAAATTCAATAATAGGCAAAATTATTAAGTCAATTAGAGTGAAATTATAGCTCAAATGATTTATTATGACCTTTGCATGGCCAGCAGATAATTAGAAACTAAATTCTAAGAGTACAGATTAGAATAGAAAACAGATGTAAGACATTATTAAGGTGGCAAACTCTTGGTCTTAATAATAATAAGTAAATATTTGAATGGAGTGAAAAGGATATTTGAAATAAGAAGCTGGATGATCAATAGACCTAGAAGTCGAATAACTGCAGCAAGAGTGGTACAGGTATGTACAGGGCACACATATGTCATGCACATGAAGAGAGAGCGATCAATCAAGATGTGTTGAAGGCAGCATTAGCAGCACAAGAACTAGAAATTTTGAATACAAAAGATCCATCTGTTCTCCAGTAGAAAGGATAATGTAGGTCATTGTAACTAGCTTAGTGCCCAACTTAGAGACCACAGTGCAAACTGTTTTTATAAAGGCTCACAGTCATAAAGACTTGTAAGAATTCATTAATCCCTCAACAAGAATCTAAAAGATCTGTGTGAAGACTATGGAGAAAGGGCATTTTATTGAGAAAGTGCCATCAGGGTCTAAAGGCTTTTCTTTTCTCGTACTTCAGTTCCAAGGTCTTTTGATATTCAAGACCTATAATGATGGATACATTTTATTATGTTGGAAAAAAGTCATCACAAGTATGTTTACTAGGCCACATTAGGTCCAACTTGGTACAATTGATTTCTACATTGTGCTCCTCAGAAACTCAAAAACCACCAAATGAGCACGAAAGAGCCAAGAACAGAGTTTCGCAACTGAAGTGGCTTTCTTTCATACCGTCAGAGGAATGTTGTCCCAATTAATTTTGCTTATTGTGAACTCGCATGTGTTTTTTTCTTCTATTCATAAGGAACTGATGTATAAAATAAGTTTGAAAGTTTCCCAATTGCTCAATTCCACTCCTTTTCCAGATGAGAAATAGAGTGTGAATAGAGTGAGTATATTGTTTGGCATCATACTTAAAGTGAGAGACAGAAATAGAAAAGAACTAGTATTCTCTACTTTAAAAACCAGGGTCCTTTCCATTTACCCCTCAAATAGCTTTTTCTTTTATATATACATTTGCTAAGGCTAAACAATTTGTTGTTTTCCTTATAATCATTTTTGCAAAAAAAAAAAACTTCGCAGGAATTACATTTATGTGCAAATAAAATACCAAATAGTGAGTAAAATTGCCCCTGAAAAATTATTACAGCCTTGGTTCTTCTCCTTGTTTGTCCACCAGTTCTTATAACAGGCCACTGAGTGGCCGATTTAGTCATCCCATGAGGATTGATTCTCACTGTCTTGGTCAAAGAACAAAGTACTGTGGCTTCACTGGGCTTCCTCAGCTGACCCCAGCACCTGCACCTGCCCATCTGATCTGGCTTGCTCACCCTTATCATCACCACCATACTCATGTTTACCACTCTCTTTTTGAAAAACTGGTATTTATTGACATTTAAAATTAGCTTTCATCTGTAATGGTAAATAATGATCAAAAGAAATTGTAGGCACAGCCTGACTGAAAATATGAAAACCATTAAACTTAAAATGGTAGGATGGTCAGATGACAAGTTTCTGTGTTGATATGCTTGGATTCTAATCCTGGTACTGAAAATTACCAGCTGAGCACACCGAGCTAAATCAGATGACCTCTGGTTTTCAGATCCTGTTTCCAATGAGATTATCACTCAAAGGAATTATATTTTGCTCAAAAGGATCTAGTCCTTGCATAAATTATTTGATTCTAGAGTCTGTCTTATATGTTATTTTTCATTTTATTCAGGACTTCTAACTTTCCAGATAAACTTCAGTTCATCAAGTATTTATGAACTACCCATGACTAACATGTCTTCATGTGTATAATTCACCAAACTGCGTACTATTGACAGTGAATTCTTCGACAAAAGCATAACACAAATCTAAAATCAAAACCATAACAAAAAAATCCTTTCCCAGCACAATTTTAAAAATGCTCTACTAGAGTTAGTTATGGTGGTGCACATCCATAATCCCAGTAGCTCAAGAGGCTGAGCTAGGAGGAGCACAACTTCAAAGCCAGCCTCAGCACCTTAGTGATGCCCTTAACAACTTAGTGAGACCCTGTCTCAAAATAAAAAAGAAACAAAAACCAAAAATCAAACAAACAACAAAGGATTGGGGAGTGGTTCAGAGGTTAAATACCCTTGGGTATAAACTCTGGTATCAAAAAAAAATTAAAAATGCACTGCTAGGGTATGACAGAGCTCTCAGTAGATCAAACCCCTTTCTTAAGATTTTTTCCTTTTCCTTAAAAAATCAACTTGAATATTACTCTTTATCCTATACTATGCAAATGTACTATTTGAACAGAAATATTAAATATATTTTTCCAAAAAAATCTCAATTTGTTTTACAAAGAATAAATATCCAGGTACACAAGTTGAAAGAATAATATTCACTGAATATTGTAAATATAAGTTATTTTTAGTTTGTGTCATATTCAATAGGTTAGAGGTCATAGATTGAAATCAGTAATACTTTAAAAACTCAGATATTTATCTGCCTAAACAACTGAGAATTTCAAATTCAAGTAATGCTTAATTTAAACAGTTTCAAAAAAATTTTCAGTCCAGCAATTATTTCACTTGATTCATCATTTCCTGGTCAATCTAACATGATAGATTTTGAGCCAGTTTTTATGTATAAAGGCAGTGAACATAAGAATTTGTTATTCAACAAAACTGCAGAAAATATACATAAATCATTCTTTTGAGGAATGACATTGCTCAGTTGATTAAAAACTTACCATGTGCATGTACTAGGTTCAATTTCTGTTTCAATGTACTTTATTCATTTATGTAATTTATGTAATTTATGCAATAGAAGAAGAACAAGGGCAATAACATAAGAGAATAGTCATTTACTAAGCTAAAATAATTTGGAAGTACAGCTAGGACTATGCAGGGAGCTCCCTAATACTAAACATTATTAATAGCAATTATTACTTTAGAGAGTATTGTTGGTCCTATGGTTCCTCGAACCAAGATTAAAATAGCAAAAGGAGCTGGTCACATTTTAATCATAAACTTCCCCAGACAAATAAGCACCCATGTACTTCCATTTGCCAGCCCTAATTGGCCCCACTAGAAATACTTTTCGGTAAAAGATTTAGAATCAGGTTTAAATGATGAATTAAAATAGTCCAAGGAATGGAAAGAGATTGTGCACCCAAACGTGAAGATAAATTTTCTCATTATGTGCTGTCCAATATACATGTGCCTGTGTTCTCTTAAGAGTCTGGATGGCTTATAATTTAACATCTATGAACATTTATAAATGCTGTTAGACTGTAATGACAGATTTCACTCTGAATTATAGCCAATTTATGTAACTGAAATTAAACAATCTCAGTTTAAAAAGAAATAGTGTTGCAGAGTATATAGTAGCTTTTCCAACAAAATAGAATAAAACAAACCAAACAGTCAATATAGAAAACTACAATCATGACTGTTATGTGATGTGCAGAATTTTTATTCCATGCCTGTCTATAACAGAATCTGGGAATATAATCCTTTGTGCTACAAAAATAAAATTAAACATCTTGCTTTCTAGAGAAGACATGGTTCTAATTCTCACGTTAATGGATTAATTATGTTTCTTGCTTATTTGTTTGTTTTTGTTTTATCTCAGAAAAGATAACCTTCAGGTCACCAGATATTATTCAATTATAATAAATTATTTTTTAGCTTTTATTTCAGTTCATTTCATTAAATGTTACGAAGGACACTTTTGAATACTCAGCAAGCGCAGGACATTCAAAGATGAATATGGATTGGACTTTCCCCTTACTAATATAAAGTCTAATAAATAAAAGAAATATTTAACCATAAAATTTCAATAATATGGTAAGTGCCATAATATATGTATGTATGAGGAAGAAGACCATGGAGGTATGGATTCACCATACTAAGGGTCTGCAGGCACAATTTTTCAAGATGCTCAGTAACTTTAAAAATAACTAGGCCTGTCTATGTTAAAAATAAAACAACAACAACAACAAAAAAAGATTGGGCTGGCAGATCATTTCAGACAAAGGGAACTGATTAAACAGAGGGACAGGCTACAACTTGCTTTGTCTTTTTGGAGAATAAAGTTTAAGATTCAGATTGTTCAGGGGTAAAAGTGGATGAAAAAGTAGAAACCAGGATCCGATAGCCTTGCATGACATGTTTAAAGCTTGGGCTTTATCTTGAAGAAACTGGGAGGGTGTAGAAGAAATTAGGTCCTGGAGATATTTCCTAATATCTTGCAACAAGGTAAATGACAAAGGAAGAAACAATTTGGGTACAAAGATGAGCAGGATAATGAAGTTCTGTCAAAGAATCTATTAAAATTATTAATTATGTAAACTTACACATGCCAAAAATAAAAATTCTTGGAAATGATTTCAGGAGTCATATCTTCTTCTGTTACATAATGATAAATTTCCCCTCTGCAGCTCCCATTCATATACAATGTCATTTTCATTCTACCAAACATCTTTGAATAGTTCATCAATGACTTCTGAGATTTAGCATGGATAGATTCTGTGTTAGGGGTTCTGTGATCTACAGACCCTACAGGCACTAATGAGAGGCACATACTCTAAAATTTATGGCAGGTTCATATATTTGAAGGTCCTAGTTTTGCTCAGCCTCTTCTGCTCAGCTCCACAGGTCGTGAGCAGTTGCAAATAAATCCTAGAAAGTTCACATTGCCCTTGGCCGGCTCTCTCTTCTCACATGGAGAGAAATCATCAAAAACCATTCCCAGATGACAGAGTGCCATGTGTGCATTATTTTGCATTTCCTATTGAAATAAATAGGATAAAAATCTTAGCATTTTAGTCTTTTTTTCTCATGCATCGAATTGTCCATTAATGTCTTTAATTGTTCATTGAATAAATTCAGAAGCACCTCCCCACTAAAAACTTACCTTTTCTAATAACCTATTATAAAAGTCTGGACTTTCTTTGTCATTGTTGATATTCAGGGCAGAAAATATCCTTGAAAAATATCCTAGTCTATATTAGATTTGGCTCTGAATAAGCAAATCATTAAGTCTGCAGTCTTTAATTACTTACTTTAGTGGTCCTCTTTTTTTTTTCTGTTGTATTTATTCTATCTTAAAATCTCCATAGCCCTGCACAAATGAGTCACTTGCGAAACCCAGTTATCTGGGTTTCAACCATGTGCTAGTTTAAAGCATATATTTCAATATACTGGGGTCTCACAATTCATTCACACTATTTGTAAGCGATTGGAAAGCATGTATTGAAGCATGATAGAAGAATTTTAACTCTATTTCCAGTATATTCTAAATTATCAACCTAAACATTCACAATCTTATGAGTCATGGCTTATCATCTAAGCTAGTAGATGGAAATAACAAGAATTGTAAGATTTTACTATGTGGGCTGGAGCAGTGGCTCAGCAGTTACAGCGCTTGCCTGGTAGGCACGAGGATGCAGGTTCTAACCCCAGCACCTTGTACACAATGAAGTGTCAGAGCAACGAAAACTACATGAAAAACTAAATAAAAACCGATTATCTCTTTCTTTCCCTCCCTCTCTCTCTGTTACTATTCCTCTCTCTTGAAAAAGAAAAACAAAATTTGTTTTTGATTACCCATATAATAAATGTTCAATGTGAGACTGTGTTCTTGAATGTTTGCCTCTGATGTCAACATCTCCAGTTGTTCTATCAAATTTTTCCAGTTTCTAACTTTGGTTTATACACAAATTCCTGCTTCTTCAATGAAGTGCTCATTCTAGAATGCCGCTATACTTTACATAATATATATATAGAAACTAATAAAGAAGTTAAGGATTTTGTCTAATGTCACAAAAAGTTGTAAGTAGAAGAAATTAGATTAATTTTATTAATGTTGTTTCCATACATTCCAGGAAAATTATTCTAAAAAAGAATAAAAGTTCAGATTCTGTAATAACGATGGAGTAGGAATCACTAAAGACTTGTCTCTGTCTTAAAAGAAAAATTGTACTGCAAGACTAAATCCAATGTAACAATTTTGAAACTCTGGAGTCTGTTGAAAATTTTCACTGAGAAGGAAAAACTTGATCTATAAATTGTGGTTAATGTTGGTCAATTTCGGATCTTAGCACAGTTAGCTGCTATCCATCTCTTACTGCCATCCGCTTGGCAGGAGGTCATGCATTCATCCTAGGACCAGCTTGCATGCAAATTGTAGGAGCTGAGTTAGGCAAAAATATCTTGTCCCCATATGCTGGGCACATGTGTCTGGATCTCTGATTGCTACTCCGAGTCACGAAGATATAGACAAAAGGCCTTTGTCATTGTACCTCTAATTGTTGCAAGCCTCTGCATCTTGATTAAAATGATTTTTAGGAGCTTTAAAGAACCAATGCCCTTTCATTTCTTCCTTCTCTTTTGGAAAGCCAGATATTAAGTAGTAAGGCATTATAAAACAATAGCATTTATGAAAATATTAGATATTGAAAAGATGTGACCAAGGAAAGATACCAACTCCAAAACAACTCAAAAATCATAATTTTATAATTCATCCTGAACTTTGGGATAGAGTCAGTATGCAATATTAAAAAATAAAACAACAACTCGAGCAGTGTCTCAGTGTTTGGAGTGCTTGCCTGGCATGTGCAAGGACTCAAGTTTGAACCCCAGCACCACGTACACAACTGGGTTTTGGAGAAAATAGAACAAGATGAAAAATAAATAAAAGTTGATTTTCTCTCTCTCCCCCTCTCTCTCTCTTAAAAAAACAAAACTAAACAAAAGTCAAGGAAGACAAAAAGAAATTTAAACAATCCTCTGAAATACTGGAGAAAAAATCTATTTTTGAGACTTACCCCATTATTACATTAAAATATCTGGTTTTCAACAAAAATTACAAGACATACAAAGCAACCGAAAAGCAAGATCTATTGAATTGATGTCACACAAATTTAAGAAGTGTTTAGACAATATTTCTTGAAATATCCTTTTCCCCTTCTCTCTTCTTCTCCTGGAAATCCCACAATGAGTATGCTGGTCCACTTGATGGTGTCCAATGGGTCCTCAGGCTGCACTCTTTTTTCACTAATACTTTTCCTTTCTGCCCTTAGATTTGCATATTTCTCTTCCCCTGTCTTTAAGAACTATGAAAATGTGAAACCTTTTTTTTTCAGAAAGCATTAAAAGATGCCGTTAAAGGAAGTACATATAAAGATTCTTTCCTTATTCTTACTACCTCTCTTACAATGTCATGTTGCTCTGTAACATTTTTCCTGTTAAAGATGAATTAAAATTTTGCATTGTTAGTGACAGTTTTACTTTTCATCTCTATATTGTAAAATACCAGTTACGGATGCGAATAGAAGAGCATTGAGGTCATTGGTTGGACAGTCGCGGTTGCACGATATTCATTTCCTAGTGCTTAAGTGCATATGTGTTTAGATCTTACCAGCCGTGGGGAAGCGTTGCCCAAAGCCAACTCAGTCTTTATTTTACTTCTGCTGTGTGCATCTTCTACCAGCCTGCTCTGCCTTGGGTCACTAATGAGTTCTAAAGGACTGAAGTAGAAAACAACTCTTTGTCTTCACAATCTATTTCCCCTTCCTCTAAAGTTTCACTTTACAGTATACATGGCTGTCTAAGGCAGTCAAGGAACATAAGCACAAAAGGATATGACAGGGTTTTTTGTTTGTTTGTCTTTCTTAAAAGGGCTTGGTCTTCCTTGCAGAAAGTCTGGACCCTTAGTAACATTCCTACTTGTAGATTTCCCTTGTTCACTTGTCACCCAACTCGCATACCACGGGGTTCCCAGGAATTCTGTGTGCACAGACACTAATAAACTCTGCAGATGAGGCAGCAAGGAACTTTGGCCAACACACTGGTTGTGTGTGTTTTGATTGCTATTTCTCACACTCTACATCCCATTGTCTTCAGTGATAAAAAATAAGTTCAAAGCCAAAAGTTTGTAATAACTTCAAGTGAGTGACATCAGGGCATGGAACCATGTTGGCTCCTCTGACTACAAGTTTCTGTTTAATTCTTTAGACATGTAATGTTACAAAGTCTCAGGTAGGAATAGAATGATAAGTATTACCTGCACAATCTTCTCAGTGAACTTGGGTCCAGTCAATTAAGCTAGCATTAGAATATAAGGTGAAAAACACCAAACTGGAGGCTGAAGCAGTGACTCAGAGGTTATGGGACTTGCCTAGCATGCTCAAGGGCACTGATTCGAATCCCAGCACCACACACACACAACTAAGTGTCAGAGCAATGAAAACCCCTTGAAAAACTAAATAAAATTGATTCTCTTATTGTCATTGTCCCTCTCACTCTTAAAAAAAAAATCCAAAAACACGAAACTGGAATTGTTCAAGTGCTGTGAGAATCTTCTGGAGACATCTAATTTAATTCAGATTGAAAGAAACACTTTTGAAACAAGAACTATAATGTCAATTGACACTTGAGTGGGAGGAGGCTTGAAGAGAAAGAATGAGGGGAACAGGATGTCCTGCACCAGCTTCCTCTACTTCTTTCTCAGACCCAATCGCTGGACGCCTTTCATTAAAAAAGGGAATTTTAAGACTTTTCAAGACTTCTTAATGCTTGTTCATTTAGTAATAAGTATTTCATAAAACCAAGAGAAAGACAGATCTGGTTTAAATTGCACTGTGGAGTAAGAACAGTCACATAAACACACCAGCTGCAAATTCAAAGGAAAACATTGTTTTCAAAGGCCCTGCTTGAAGCTCCTGAGTGCTTCCTTGAATCACCTGGCTTATGTACCAGGTGAAAAAATGAAGACAATTTTGTTCTCTTCTATGTTAGTTTTTCAAAATAAAATTAAACTTACAATCTCTCAATTATTTTATTTTGGATTACAATGCACAGATATGCTTATTTTGAGTCATAGAAATTGTGCATTTATTAATTTTTAGCTGTTTTTCAAAGTATTAATATTAATTAAATGACATATGTTAAAGTTAATAAAGAGAAACATACACTCTAAACAATGACTCTAAGAAGGAAGGAAGGACTCAAAAAGATGATTATGAATCTTAATTAAATAAGCCCTGGATTCATAAATATTACCTCTATTACTTGCAACCAATGTAATTGTTGCTAGAACTAGGAAATAAAAATTCCAAACATGGAAGAGGAAGCACTTAAGTCAGAAAGTCTGATGCTTCAGTCTTGGCATTCTGGTCCTTCATACACCCCAAAAAGATATACTTCACGCAAATCTCAATCCAAGTGTTTCAAAGTTTGGGAAGGGAATGGGTGTCACAGCAGGCACACCACAGTTGCAAAGGAAATGGACCTTAGAGTTACTCATATTTTTGTTTTTGAAATGCAAAATTTTCTAAAATAGCAAGAAATCAAAGTAACTATCAATTCAGGAGCTTGGGTCTGGGGTGATGAACTGACAGTCACCACAGAGGAAAATCAGTGGCAGAAGTGTCATTTGCCCAAGCAGGAAATGTGGAAAATTGATGTGGAAGAGGAAAGAGTCTGAGTCAATGCATCCCGTTAAGAGGTGTGTGCAGAGGCACGCCCACACAGCCCTGGATGCAATCACGGGGACCTAATGAGTCATTCTTGTAAGATCTAAAGCACACACACAGCAAAACGTGGCCCAAGAAAGTTGAATAATTCCACAGTGCATTTGCCAGCTAAATGGGGACAGCCTGTTTCCTCCTATGTTCTCCTTATATATTCCTCTCTGCCCTGTATTTTTTCTTATGATTCCTTTTCTTGGTCCTTAAGATGCTCACGGACCATCAATGTGGTAGTTCTATAGCAGATCAAATCTTCCTTATCTGCGTACAAGTCTCCTACAACCCTGACCTCTAGAGCTACCTTCATAAGTAAAAATAGAGGAAATTTGATTTTGACATTCATGTTTTCTGCTGGGGGCCAGCCCCAGATGAACTCAGGTCTCCGAAGGAAAAGTGGAGCTGGCGGCTGGAACCTCCGGGGCAAGTTGCAAGCAGACACAGTTCCCAGCTTGAGCAAAATGCCGTCTGTTCTTTACTGTTGAACATTTTTATACAGGTGCACAAACAAGCCTTTCATTATCAGCTTCGTTATACAATTCTCTTTTCAGTTTCCCAGTAAACTTAAAGCATCAACCATTAGTACAATTCATGCCCTCGACTTCCCCACCATAATGACCATATGTAACTATTTGGTTTAAACCGTTTCAGAGCACCAGACATAAAAATACTTAAAGCATCATGTATGTTTCTCTATATTAACTTTAACATATGTCATTTAATTAATATTAATACTTTTAAAAACAGCTAAAAACAGACCATTCATGGCCTCAACCTCCCCACCACATTGACCGCATTGTTTAAACCTGCTTTTACAAAGGACAGAGACCAAACACTTCATCAAATTCTGTCTCCCTAAATTCCTTTAGATGTTTCTACAAACCATTACCTCACTAGATAAGAGAAGCCTTAAAGCTCACTGCACTGCATTAGTCGAGAAACCCTATCTTAGCATAAATGAAAACTTTCTTATTTAGTTAGACTATGATATAGGCTATTACAATTCTAAAAACTATTTTGTTATAGTAACCTTACTAGATATTCCATAGCTATCCTAGGTTGTATAAATGTTAATCCTATAAAGTTATCTGTGCATCCTAACCTATGGGCTAAAAAGTTAAAGCCTAACCTCTGCAAAGACAAAAAGGGTAAACATGTCTTATTTACTGCTAGGGAGTTGAAGCTCATCCTCTGTAACAACAGGAAAGGTAAACACGCCTTTCTGACTCAAAGTTCACAATACAATGTGAGCACTCAGGATGGTATTGGTAAATGTTTCACATATATTGTTTCTTTGTTCCTTAGTTTTAATTATTTTGCTTTCTATATCCAATTTTATTTTAAAGCCAGTATAGCTTTGTTTTCAATGATTTCTATGTGTGTTATTACTAATATTCTTCTCAACAATCCCAACAGTGGTTTAAGTAATGCAATTCTTATAACAATCAGAAAGTTTCCAGTTTAACTAAATTCATAATACATATAATTACTAAAACACAGCCTATTTCTAGAAGGGATGGTTTTGGCAACCTCCAGGGCTGGCTTTGCCTAGCCCATCCCCAAGCCTGGACTTTGTCAGACAGAACTTCGGTGGACATTGCCTCCTCCAGCTTTCAATATTTCATCTACTTCCAAAATATTCACTAAATACTTTAACTATGCAAGTTCTATTTAACAACGTGAGGACAAGAAAAGATGATAACAAAGATGGATCCTTGTTTTAAAGACCTAACCTACATGTAACAAGTATCTGCTATTAAAATAAAAGTACTATATGTTGTAAATCTTGTGTGAAAGTGCTATAATGAGAATATGGAAGATTTCTCAGGGAAAATCATGTTTAAATTGGTTTTAAGGATGTGCATGATTTGAATATATAGAGCTGTGGGAGGTTATTTTAGGATGTCGAAAATATGAGCATTAAAACTGAGTTTTGGAGATACAAGAACAGTTTGCATTGGGAGAAATGTGACATACTGAAAAAATTTATGGAAATTTTTTTCTCTTTGGAAATATTTGGTTTTCCAAAAAGAAAGGTATTAAAATGTGGGGCCATGATGAAATGAAAGAACTTATGGGGTAAAAACAAAACAACAACAACAACAAAAACTTATGGGGAGAACAAATTTTGAAAAAGAATATTAAGACTCACTTTTTCATTACAGTCCTTTTTTATATGCAAAAATTTTCACATTTTAAGTTTGAAGTTTAACAAATTAATGAGCTGTGTTCTATCATTTAGAAATTGTAGCAAACTGTAGGAGTTTCCTTAATATCAACTCTTTCAGAATCAATCTCATCCCATGACAGCTTCATAAAACCACTATTCTGATTTCAATTTCCAGAATTTTTCTGATTTTAGATATTCCAACAAATGAAGCTATGTGTTTTTTTTTTAATTTTTAACCATGCTACCGTTTTTGAGATTCAATCATATGTGTTGTGCATTAAAATTATTTTTTAATTACTAGGTAGTCTTTCATGATAAGGATACACTATAATTTGATTCATTGGCCTCTTCCTAGTTCGGGTTTTACAAGCAGTGCTTCCATTCATCCAAATTCAGCTACACATCTTTGTGTGGACATAGGTTTTCATCTCTTAAGATAACACTCAGGAGTAGAATTTCTGAGTCAGAGTATCAACCTCTGCAAGATACTGCACACTGTTTTGTGGAGTGGCTGGCCTGTTCTGCTTGCCCACCATTGTGATGAATGAGCTGTTGCTTTGCTTCGCACACCTTTCAATATTTTGTATCTCAAATACAGTGCTGAGCAGAATTGAATAGTGGGGGCAGATATCCTTACACTGCTGCTCATCTTATGGGAAATGAACACAGGTTTTCATCATTAAATATTTTATATAGATATGCTTTACCATGTTTAGAAAGTTCCTTCTATTTCCATTTTTATGAGCCATTTCAAAATAAATAACTAATGCCTCCCCTCCTAGTCAACTGAAAAAATTATATGGTTTCTCTTCTTCAATCTGTTCATATGGTGAATTAAAGTGATGGAATTGTGAATGATAAATTCAGCTAACTTAAGCAGAATAGACCCAGCTTGGTCATGGCATGCCATTCTTTTCTGGCCTCTGTCTCTTTTCTGCTGTTCTTTCATAAAGTCCATCTGTGTGCAGTTGGTGTTCTTTCTGCCTTATATTTTGCTAATTTTTCATCATTGTAGACTTTGAGATTGGAGTTTTGACTTCACTATTTTAAAAATAATAATTCAATTATTTTTCTAAGTTCAGGACTATTGAAATAATTTTATTTTTTCTTGATAGAGGTTTGGTAGTACGCATTGTTAAAGAAATTAATCAATTTCATCAAGATGTCAAAAGTGTGCTTGCATAGCTGATGGTACCATCATTTATTTTTCGTACCCGTGGAATCTATAGAGATCTCCACTATTTCATTCCTAATATTGGCAACTCATCTTTTCCCAACATTGTTAGAGGTTTGGTGTATGTGTGTGTGTGTATGTATTCATCTTTCAAAATGAATGAGTTCTTCCTATGTCATTACTCTTCCATGCCAAATCTTTGACTTAACAATGGTCCATTTTACCCACAGATGATTACATTAATTATACTTCTAATAACATTTTATTTCCTTTTACTCCACATGTGAATACTTTTTCTTTTAGATTGTCCCATTTCAGATTCCATACCGCTAGTACTGTCTTTTATCCTTTGAGCACAGGCCATAAATCACAGGTCACAACATGATGTGGCTGTCTTTGGTACTGCCCTGTTTGTTCCAATCAACCGTGGACAGGACTCGCATGCTTGAGGCGATGCCATCCTCAGGAGCTCAGGACTCACACCTGTGCCTCTTCATGGGCTCAAGGAAACCCTGAGGAACCAGCTTGGACTCGCTAGCAGGATGCTGTCTGTCTATAGCCACTGAAGCCACACAGCTCAGAAGAGTTGCAAATCAAACTTGCCTACAAAGAAAAGAGTGGGGGGAAATGGAATGGAAAAGAGAACCTGTTTACAAGTGCTTGCGTGAGAGTGACCTAACTACTCTAGGAATTTCTCCGTAGGGTGATGTTAGAAGGAAATTTAGTATTTTTTTCAGGGTCTTCTTTCTCAGAAAAATATATAAACTGGGTTTATCAAATAATTGTGTTCTCTACAATACTCATCTTTTAAAAAATGCTTCATGGTGTGTGCTAATCCTGCACTACTATATCACAAGCATGGTCCATGTCCACCTGCCCTCCTCTGCAAGTCCCACCAGAAACCAGCACTTCCCCAGCACCCCTTCTTTATTGGTGTCTCCTAGAAGAGTGCTTAAACTTGGATGATGGAGTGCTTGGTCACTTGTGTGCATGGGAACCTCGGTTTGTCTGGTCAGTGGGTTGTGACATCTAGCACATGAGGTTATCGGTCATCATTTCACATCAATCTTCATGGCCATGCTGTGAAGAAAACAGGAGAGGAAAATCCTGTAGGATGGGAAAACTGAGTGCAAGATGACTTGACTTCTAGTCTTCAGATTTTAATACGTGGGAGCTTCTACAATATGAATCTGCTTCCTAAACGGTACTGAATTTTGCATTAAAAATGACGAAATTCTGGTAACCCCAAGACTTGAAGTTATTTTTCATCCTAATGCATCAAGTACAAGGTTTATAATTAAATCTTCTTTAACCTTTTGTTAACCTTTCTAAAATTACCAGAATGGTGTCATATTCTAGTGAACAGTCTCTGTGCCTGAGCTCCCTACAGGATAAATTGCATACTCTCATCTTGACATTGAAAAACTGTACCGTTTTGATTTAACCCTCCCTTCTTTCTCCCATGAAACCTTTGTAAACGTCAACATTGCTTGTCATTAACAATCTCCCTTTTTGGTTTCTATGCTTTTGTTCTTTCCTGTTAAACATGCTAACAAAAATAATTTATTTGGGTCTTACCTCTCGTATAAATCTATTTCATTTCTCTGAATCTAAAAATGGCCCTTTAAAAGATTATCTGTTAAATCAATTTTTTTCAATAAATTATTTAACAACTAAATATTACTTCAGTCTCTAATTTGCTCCCCCAATCCCAATTGAAAAGGGTATGGAAATGGTCAGAGAACTCATGCTATAAGTGCTTCCTTAAAGTATTACCAGGGAATTCTTAAAGGTTATTTCTTCGCGTCATTCTTGTTCTTAGCACGATGACATTGGGCTTCTGGTATAATGAAACTGTAAGTTCTGATGGAGTGAATCATTTTGCAAAAGTCATAAAGAATGGGAGCTGGAGCGGTGGCTCAGCAGTTACAGTGCTTGCCTCGCATGCGCAAGTACTCAAGTTCAAACCCCAGTACCATGTACACAACAAAGTGTCAGAGGAATGAAAAGTCACATGAAGAAAAAAAACTAAATAAAAATGGCTTCTCTATTTCTCTCTCACTGTCCCTTTTTCTCTTTAAAAAAATCATAAAGAATGGTGTTAGAAGACCAAGTGGTTTTCAGGGAAGAGAAACCAACTCTACTTTTACTTTGATTACTCACCCTATTGCCTATGACAATGTGGCTTTAAACTCTTCATTCTTCAATGTGCGGAAGTGACATAGACACAACAGGTCAGCAGAATCACCGCCTTGTTTTGTATATATTTTTAGAATTTTTCAAGTGCAAATGTGCTATATTAACTTTGTGCTTTTTAAATTACAACTCTGTAGACATCAGCTTTTCTGGCTGAGTAACTAATAGCGAAAGAAAGTTCATAATTGTTTGTGCCTAGTGGATAAAGAAAACAGACTTAGGGAAGATGGGGAAGTAGGAGGACAGACACACCCCTTGGGGATGAGACACAAGCCTTTCCAAAGGTTGATCACGCTGTGAAATGTTTCTTTACTAAAAAAATGAAAGAATAGGATTGGGAAAAAATAAGTAAAAGTGAGTAGATTTGGTGGGTGTAGATTTGATTTTATTTTCTTTTATTCCATTTTGTTTTTATTTTGTTTTGTGATGTGATCTTGTGAACTACATCATTTTCTCCCGGCGGGGGGCAGGAAGTCATCAATATGGAATAAATAAATCTCTTAGTAAGGGAGTAGGATTATTTTTCTTGTTTAGCACAGGTGAGTTTGTGATGTTATTTAATAGAATACACATTTTTATTCACGTCCAGAATGTGTAACAAGATAGATGAAACCCTAAGTCATAAAAATCCAAACAAATTTAAAGAAATGAAATCAGAGTGTTCTCTGAGCACAACAGGATCCATCTAGAAATCTGTAAGTATATGATGACGGAAAAACGATGTTCAAAGATGTGGAACTGCATAGCCTGCTTCTAATCTGTGGATCCTGGCAGAAGACTCTGGAACAGTATAGGCCAATTGTGTTCCTTCAAAATTCATGTTGAAATATAATGCCCATCATGGTGGTATTTATAGGTGAGATCTTAGGGAGGCAATTAGGTTATGGGGCCATGATTTAGTGAGCTTTTCACTGCTGTTACAAATTACCTGACAAGAACAATTCTTAGGAGGAAAGAGATTTATTTAGGGGCTCATGGTTTCGGAGGTCTTATTCATGGAATTCTGGCTCCATTCCTCGGGGGCTCGAGGCAAGATTGAACAACATGGTAGCAGGCATGGCTCCAAAGAAACACGAAGGTCAAGGTATCACATTGAGAAGGGAAGCAGAGTAGAGAGAAAAAACACCGGCCAGATATAGAATATATACCCCAAAGGCACACCGCAATGACCCACCTCCTCCAGCTACACCCCACCAGCCTACAGCATCCAGTTACTCCCTATAATGAGAGTAACTCACTGAATGGGTTAAAGCTTTTATAACCCAATCATTTCAACTTAGCATTTCCAAAAAGCAACATGTGAGCTTTTGGAGGACACCACATTCAAACCATAAGAGGCTCTGATAGGGATTATTGCCCTTGTGAGAAGGGGCCAGAGAGTTAGCTCGGCCTCTTTTGCCAGTTGAGGATATACAAGGAGAAGAGGAGCAGTCAACAGCCTAGGAGGCTAGAGGAGCGTCTGCCCCAGACGCCCAGCATGCAGTGCCCTTGTGTTGGGCTTTCAGCCTCTAGTGCTGTAAGAAATAAGTTTCCGTTGTTTACACTGCTCAGTCCAAGTTGTAGTTGGTCAATAGCAGCCCAGATGGAGATTTAGGAATTTATAAAGATGATCTGATCCTAACGAAATATAAAATATAATACACCAAAAGCTGTGGGACACAGTGGAAGCAGGCTGGCAGGGAGTGTGTGGAGATGCCCTGCACGGGGTGCTTTGGAACATGCTGTGTCTGGGTGGCAGGGAGGCCGTGGATCCAGACAAGTGGTTAAAATGCCGAACTTTTATCAAAACATAGTTCTAAGCAAAAATTCTTCATCTTGATTTTGTACCACAATTACTAAACACAATCACTGAGAGAAGTTGCGTGAAGGATATGCACTCCTTCTATTATTCTTTTTAAGAATATCTAACAGGAAAAGCAAGTCACTTTTCTGCCGTATAGTGTTTACATATATAAACTCTTTGTGTTTCCATATTTGAATGTTAATTATAAGGAATATTATTGGCATATTTTGAATAATGTTAAAATTTTTAACTGAGTAGAATAAAATAAAACATTTGAAGATAATCCTAATTCATTTAAGTCTTATGAGTTTTTCTATTTCATATTTTATTGACTTCCCCCAAACATTATACTTATAAAAGAACATCAAATTAAAAAAAATATTATTAAGTTCTTCTTCAAAGTATATCCAGTGAAAATGCAAACTGCATCTGGGAAGGGATCTGGGGGTGGGGAGAGATCAACAATGTGGCTTACTCTTTACTCCCCTAAGAAGTCAAATAATACTATGCAATCATTTAATTCTGGAAAATGCACAGAATTTATATCTGTTAGGGAGCAATATAGAAGAGTCAAGAGGTCAAGAGACTGGGTGTGGGGGATGTGGCAGTGATTCTGGATTTGGATCAGGGGGATATCATATTGTTACCATATATGCATTCATGATTGTGCAACAACTCAACTCCTCAACAAAATTAAAAAAAGAAATGCATCTGGCAATCAGCTACTCAACTGGGTCCAACATTCACACCTTCCTCCAGGGCACGTGCCTCTCCACACTTGCCTCTCGTGGTCCCACACAGCTGTTCAAGTTAATTCTATGCGCAGCGTCACTGCATGGCTCCATCTCCTCTTGTTCTTCTACCCTCAACTCTCAGATATCATCCCATTGACACAGCCTTTTATTTAAACCCTCATGCTTGCCTTAGTGTCGTGAGAGTTTAGCTGGAATGTCACTGTTCCTGAGAAGCCTCTACTAGCAGGTCGAAGCTCCAAGGCCACTCCCTTTCTGCCACATGTTTTAACTCCTTGCAAGGCATTTACTACTACTGGGAATTTCTATTATGTATGTTTACTTCTTTTTTCTTTCTTCTCTGTTGTGTATGTGTTTAGGCTCCCTGAGGTCACTCTTTGGTGCTCACTAGCAGATCATTGTTAATGATAAAATCACTTAGAAAGTGCTTGACATTTTGCAGTCATTATTCTAAGAGAGGAATATAAAAATGAATAAATATAGGTATATAGTATATGCATTATTTAAATGTATATAAGATGATATTATGTATTTATGAATACTAGTATACATCAGCTAATGCTGTTTAACAGTATAAGTACATATTATTATCATCACTATTTTATGGTTGAGAAAGTGCATGAAGAAGTTAATTAAATTCCTCAAGACCACACAGACTAGAAAATTGCAGGGAAATCATTTGAAACCATACATCTCATCTCAGACTCTTCATCCTTGGCTATCAAGTGAGGCTGACTACAGCTGTGTCCAGACCAGAGTAACCTTTTTTTTTTCTTTTTAAAGAAAGAAGGACAGTGAGAGAGAGAGAGAGAGAGAGAGATAGAGAGAGAATCAATTTTTATTGAGTTTTTCACTTGGCTTTCATTGCTCTGACACTTAGTTCTGTATGTGGGTGTTGGGGTTTGAACCCATGTGCTTACGCATGCTGGGCAAGCACCTTACCTGCCGAGCCACCACTCCAGCCCCCAGAGTAGCCTTTTAATGAGCATTTGTCTAACCAGTGAGAGTATTAAATAGCTCCATCCAAGACCCCATTATGTTTTGATTGAGTATATTATAGAACTTGCTTTACTAAAGTAAATATTTTAGACCTAGAAATAATTGCACTAGAGAACTATTTTGGTGCAATAATTGACGAATCAGGACTTCATCATTTACTAACAGATGCTAATAGATTTGTTTAAATCATTCTTATGGGAAATGTTTGAAATAATTTTCTTAGTATACAGGAAAGAAATATTACTAGTCAGAGCACACATTAACTCTCACATCAGTGAGGTTTAATAAAGCACATCAATATTCATTCATTTTAAATATTGTAAAACCCAATATAAAAGCTATATGCAAGTATGTACTTAACATTTTTATAAAGCAGCTGAAAAATGTGGATGGTAATGCACAGCTTTATTACTTTGTAAATTCTTGGTTCATTTAATGCCATGCACAACTCTTGGGGAAATTCAGAGAGCAAGCAAATCCTTAGCTCTGGAGAACTCAGAGCATGGCCTTGCTTTCTAGGGACTTCTCTGACCAGAACAGCTTGATGACAACTGTCTTCATTTTCCTCCACATTTTGGGTAAATAGTGTTCAGAATATTTAGCTGCTTCTTAAGGAAGATAACACCTTGCTGTATACCAAGTACTTTTTTACTTGATGAAATCACACCCTGATGTGATGCTACAAGGAAGAAGGCTTGGGGAGGTGATTAATTATAGAGGAGGTCTTGAAGTTGCAATCCTAGGAAGGAATTAGTATCCTTCTATGAATAGGAGGAGACCTGAGCCGGCCCTGCCTCCCTGTCTCTCTGATGTGAAGATATAATGAGAAGGTGGCCACTTGCCTAAGCGAAAAGAGGCCTTTCTCCAAGAACCACACGTATGAGTACCGGGATTCCAGACCCTTGCCAAATTGACAATACTGTGTTACACAAGCCTGCACCAAGATGCTCTTGGTTAGTGAAGTCCTGTTAATGACAAAGAAAAATAGAGGTGATCTTATTGTTTTTAATCAACTGAGTCCTCTAAGTATTTTGCATCTGCAAAGTGGGCCTAGAGCTTCATTTAGAAATATAAGGTTGAGAAAGGGATATTTTAAGTAGGAAAAATGTGTTATTCCTTGAATAAAAATGCAAGGGGTGGAGATGAATGAGAGGAGAGGTAAAGAATGGAGGACAAAAGGGAAAATCTCTGGAGGACTAACCCTCCGTCACTGGGAAATCTGTGAAAAATCCTTAGGACAGAGTGACCGAAATGACACCTTGGAAATAGATGCTTTATGACCCAAGACACATAGGGTGTTTTGCTAATGCTGGCATATACATCAAGATCTTATGGGTGGGAGATTTTGTTCAGTTTATTAGCATTATTCTTTGTGAATTATAAAAAGAGTTACTCTTTCATAACTATACTAACTGTTGTGAAGAAAGCAGAGAGAATGCAGGGAAGCAAAATGCCCCTTCCTCCATTAATCGTGAAGTTTAATGCCAGAGATGAGGCTGAGAATGTAAGGTATGTAAGAACTTGGGTACAAGTTCATTCGGTTATATGTGGAAAAATTAGTTTCATACATCTTATAATGTTGATGATATTGATAATAGTAATTGCTTGTGTTTATTATATTCTCACTATATATCAATCCCTGTGCGTGAAGCCCAATGTGGATTATTTCTGTAATCCTCCATGCCATCTCCACTAAATTCTTCTCATTTGCTAATACATAAGTGGATATCAGGGAGATCCTTCCACATCTCGTAACTGGTGAAGATGGAAACCAATGCTCAAAGTCTATCACATGTCAAGTGCAAGGTAAGATTGGCTCCCTTTCACTGCACAGTCCATGTGTTGGGCACTAGTGGATACGAGATTTGGATTTTTATGGCTTTGAAACTTTGCTCGTACTGTTGCTTCCTCAAATGCACCTTGCCATTTTCTTTGGTTTACAAGTCTCTGGATATGATTGAAAACAGATTTCAGACAAAACTAACTTAAACAGCATTTTTGTGATTCTTTGCCTAAAAAATTAATGCCTCTTTTCACTATATTTTAGCATAGGTTTGTTAGTGCGGACACTTTTTTTATTGGAAGTAACCATGATTGACCCTGTGACTTGTTTACATGATTGTGCCCAATGCTAAGCCATAAATTCCTAGAAAAATGAAGACTTGAAACATATTGTGTAGCACTAATTGAATATTTGTAAAGCTAAAATTCAAATAGAAGCAGAAGGTAACACATTCTATTCTTGTCTAATTTGTTCATTAAAACCAGGGGAAAGGCTATCAGCATAACGGAGTCATAGACCCTGTTGGAAGCTCCAGTTCTATGAAGGGTAATGATCTGATGACTAATCAAGAGCTCAGAAACACTGATAGCATCATTTCTTTATTTTTTAAAGATATCACCTATTAAGATTTTTGTCAAAGGTCATTATGTTACAGTTAAGAGAAATACTTGAGAATATACGGGAAAAGCACAATGATATTCCTTGCGACAACATTTCTCCTTCTGGGCGAGATGGAAAACTTTTTCAATAGCCCACACAGTCAACATCCTTAAAAACCTTTCCTGAGTCCCCAGGTGTGACACAACTTGACCCTACATTTTGTATGTTTACTTTTGGTTTTCTTCTATAAATGTCAGCTCTAAGAGGAACTCTTCATGTCTTTTATATAGTTGTTTCTCTAGCTCCTACAATACTGGGAAATAAAAAATAGATACTCATTAAATGTTTATTTAACAAATAGAAACTACATATGTGTTGGATACTGAGTGATTAACAACATGTTATCTATATACTATATTATATAATATACAATTCTTTTAGTACATGAGTATTTATATAGAGAGATGTATATATAATATATATATTAAATTAGAATATACTAAATACATATATTAAATAGAAAATTATGCTAACAGTAACTCTTTGAATTTTATGTTACTATAACCTAGCATAATATTTGATTTTTGGTAAATATGAATTGAATGCAATGAAATGCCAGTGGACTTACTACTCATAAAATTATTTAGTCTATTTGAAATCTAGTTGCAAGTTTAATACATATATATTAACCCCCCAAAATTAATTTACTAAAATCTAGGTACAACAGAAATACTCAAGTCATTTAGAACTGTTCATAATGAACTACAATATAGCATATACATTCAGTAGGTTTGGGGATTCTGCTCTGGTTATATGAATATTTTCCACAATTTTCTTCCAACTGTATCTGCAAACTGATACAAATAAAACCTCTAAACTTAGCTCAATATTTTAAATAGTCTTTTGTGTAAATCTTGTGCTGATCATATACATTCAAATAAGCTTGATTAGATTTGTACCAAAATTTATCATTATAGTCTTACTGTGTTGTTTTGACATTCCAACGTTAGGTTAGATTTTTGCTTACAAAATAGATGGTATTAATTTCCTGCTCTATTACACTTTCTTCAAGAACATAGAAAGACTTAATGAGATTGATTTAATAAATTATTGCTAATGAACACAGGTTGTTTCTGTTTATAAACAGCAGGGTGAAAAGTAAATAAAAAGATGCATATTGCTAAGGGTATTGGGATATGCCCCAAATTCAGGAGGTAAAATATTCATCAATCCAGGTCAAGGATTAAGAACAACGTTACAAATTTAATAATTGTGACTTAGGGTTTTTTTCAATCACTATGCAGAGGTTAAAATCTAATAATGTAAATGCAGAAATTGAATTTTGCCTAAGGGTTGAAGGTCTTGAATCCAAAGTGCTTAGCATACATAGAAAGGATTAAGAGTGATATGGTCAATATACAGATGAACAACAGCCAGATCATTGCATAAAAGAATTCTGACCATCAGCTTCTGCACAAGCTAGGGTAGGAAACCAAACCCAATCACAACAGTTGGCCTAGAAACAGCAGGAAGAAGTCAAGGATTACCACTTCATTTTTATTTTTTTCTCCCTCTGCTGGTGGGACTAGGAGGTGCTTGTCTCTGCCCCACAGACACATCAAGAAGTAGCTTCCAACATTTCTCCATTAAAATAACATGGAGAATAGTTTGCTGTGGATCCTGATTGAGACTGGGTCAAGGAGTACAAATATTTTCTCTTTTTTTTCTCCACATTTTAAAAATTGGTGCATTACAACTAGAACAGATACTTTCTAAGCTTTATTATTATTATTATTATTATTATTATTATTATTATTATTTGACACCAGGGATTGAACCTGGAGGTAGTTACCTACTAAGCCACATTGCCAGCCTTTTAAAAAATATATGTATTTTGAGACAGGGTCTTGCTAAGTTGCTTAGGGTATCCCTAAAATGCAGAGGCTGGCTTCAAACTTGTGATCCTCCTGTTTCAGGCACCTGAGCCACTGGGATTACAGGTGTGTATCATCATTCCTGGCTACTTTCTAAACTGTTAATATCATCAAACTGCTTTTTCACAAAGTTGTGTCTAGGAATGTCCTAGAGACATTATTTTCCTGTGTTTTAATTAGCTTATTTATTTTTCAGAGTTTGGAAATTTTAGGAGCCTCATTTAGTGCCTTTGCTAGTGCTCGGACATTCTCTTACCACTTCCTATTAGAAATAGGCCCGCACGGATGATGCCACTAAGTGGAAGAACATTTGTCTGGCACGTGCAAGGCCCTGGGGTTGTTCCTCAGCACCAAAAAGTAAATAAGTAGTACTAACTAACTAAATAAATAAATAATAGAGGTCTTCTTAGGTCTTAAAAACTTCTTCACAGCAAAGGGGAACAATTAAGAGTGTGAAGAAAGATTCTATTGAACGGGAAAATTTTAAAAACCTAATGGCAAGGATTTCTGTTTTTAAGTTTCACTAAGTTTATTTTTTTAAATGCATATCGGCTTCTTTTTTGAGGGTGCGTTAGAGTTGTACATAATGATGGGATTTGTTGTCACATATTTATGTATGCAAACAATATAATAATACAATTTGACCAACACCCCCACCCCAGCACTTCCCCACCTCCCTCCTCTATCCCCTGGTTCCTTACCTCTCTTTCTGGGATATATATTTATTTTAATACACCAAAGTACAGGGGCATATTATAGCTATGAAGAGAATGCTTTTTTAAATATATGTAACCATCATATATATAATGACATACTTACAAAATCTTGGCGTGTACCTTGTTTTAACTCAGTTCTAGCATTCCCCCTTCCCCCTCCTTCTGTCCAACCTCTGTTCTTTTCAGATACGTTTGGCAATAAGATAAACATTAACATTTTTAAAAAAGCATGCAGTATAATTTATTTTAATTCAGTCCCCAGTATCTCCCCCACTCCTCTTTTTCTTCCCTCTCCTGGTCTTTCTGTTATTTAATAAATAGTCTTTTTTAGTGACTCATTGGTATATATATTGATAAGATTCACTATGATACATTTTTATATGAACATGAACAAGTTAAGTTTGATTCCTTCCATTAGCTTTCTCTATTTCATTCCTCCTTCCACCATTTCCTTCCTCTAAGCTAATCAAAGCTTCCATGTATCAGAGAGAACATTCACCCTTTGGTTTATTGAGAATGGCTTATTTCACTAGCATGATATCCTCCAGTTTCATCCATTTGTCAGCAAATAACATAATGTTCTTCCTTGTGGCTAAGACTCCGTTGTGTGTGAATGCCACAATTTCTTTATCCATTCATCAGTTCAAGGGCACCTTGATTGGTTCCATAGCTCAGCTACTGTGAACTGTGCTCATATGAACATTAATGTGGCTGCATCCCTGGGGTATGCTGCTTTTAGGAACTTGGATACATACCAAGGAGTGGGATAGCTGGGTCAAATGTGGATCCATTTTTAGGAATTTCCAAACTGCTTTCTAGAGGGGCTATACCAGTTTGCAGTCCTACCAACAATGTGTGAGTGTACCCTTTTCCACACATCCCTGCCAACATTTATTGTTCATAGTCTTGATCATTGCCATTCTAACTGGAGTGAGGTGAAATCTCAATGTAGTTTTAACTTGCATTTCTCTAATTACTAGAAATGTTGAGCATTTTTTCATATATTTGTTAACCATTTGTATTTCTTCATTTGCAAGTGTCTGTTTAGCTCTTTTGCCCATTTGGGTTGGGTTATTTGTTTTTGTTTATTTCTGTTGGTTTTGGTTTTGTTTTTTGGTATTAAATTTTTTAAGTTCTTTGTATATCCTGGATACTAATCTGTGGAACAGGAGGAAAAAAAATTTTCCCGTTCAATAGAATCTTTCTTCACACTCTTAATTGTTCCCCTTTGCTGTGAAGAAGCTTTTCAGTGTGATGCATTCCCATTTCTTGATTTTTTTTTTTTTTACTTCTTGCATTTTAGGGGTCTTATCAAGGAAGTCAATTCCCAAGCCAATTTGTTGGAATGTTGGGCCTACCTTTTCTTCTAGTAGGTACAGGGGTTCTGGTCTAATTCCTAGGTCTTTGATCCAGTTAAATTGAGGGTGAGGGATACAGATTGAGTTTCTTTCTACTACATATGGATTTCCAATTTTCCCAACATCATTTGTTAAAAAGACTGTCTTATTCTCCAACTTATAATTTTGGCTCCTTTGCCAAGTGTGGGGTAACTGTATTTATGCAGGTTTGTCTCGGTGTCTTCTATCCCATTGGTCTTCATGTCTGTTTTGGTGCCAGAACCATGCTGTTTTTATTACTGTAGCTCTGTAACACAATTTTAAATCTGGTACTGTGATTCTTCAAGCTACACTTTTCTTGCTAAGCAATGTTTCACTATTCTGGTGCTTTATTTTTCCAAATGAATTTCATGGCTTATTTTTCTAATTCTGTGAAGAAGGTCATTGGAATTTTGATGGGTACTGCATTGAATCTATATAGCATATAGCACTCAAGATAACATGGCCATTTTGATCATATTAATTCTCCCTATCCAAGAACTTGAAAGTTCTTTCTATTTTCAAAGGTCTTTAATTTCTTTCTTTACTGATCAATAGTTTTCATGTAGAGGTCCTTCACCTCTTTTGTTAGATTGATTCCCAAGTATTTTTTTAAGCTACTATGAATGGAATAATTTTCCTAATTTCTTTCCATGAAAGTTCAACATTGGAGTAAAGGAATCAAAGTGATTTATAAGTGTTGATCTTATATCCAGTTACCTTGCTGAATTCATTTATGATCTCTATGAATTTTCTGGTGGAGTTTTTTGGATCTTCTAAATTTATAATCATGCCATCAGCAAACAGGGATACTTTAGGTCTTCTTTGCTTATTCATATCCCTTTAATTTCCTTCTCTTGTCTAATTACTTTGGCTAGAGTTTTAAGAACAGATTTGAATGTGAGTGGTGAAAGTGGGTATCTTGTCTACTTTGTTTTTAAAGGAAATGCTTTCAATTTTTCTCCATTCAGAATAATGTTGGTCTTTGATTTGTCATAAATGGCCTTTGCTATGTTGAGGTAATTCCTTATTTTTTCTAGTGTTTTAAACATGAATGGGTGTTGTAACTTGCCAAATTACTTTTTGATATCCTTTGAAATAATCATGTGAATACTGTTTTTAAGTCTGTTTAAGTAAATTATACTTATTGACTTCAAAATATTGAAACAACTTCACATCCCTGGGATGAATCCTACTTGGTCATGGAGTACTATCTTTTTAATGTACTTCTGCATGCAGTTTGCCAATGTTTTCTAAGGATTTTTGCATCTATGCTTATCAAAAATATTGGTCTGAAGTTTTCTTTCCTTGATTTGTCTTTGTCACGTTTTTGGTATCAGGGTGATACTGACTTTGTAGAAAGAATTTAATAGAGTTTCCTTGTTTTCTATTTCATGAAATAATTTCAGGAGGATTGGTATTATTTCTTCTTTAAAAATCTTGTAGAACTCAGGTGAGAATCCAGGTTTTTCTCAGTTGAAAGGCAGTTAGTGGTACTTTAATTTCGTTACTAGAAATTGATCTGTTTTAAGTTTTCTGTTCCATCCTGGTACAATTTGAATCATTGGTATTTCTCTAGGAATTCGTCTTTATTTTCAAGGTTTTCTAGCTTTTTGGAATATAGATTTCTAAATTGTTTATGTTGATACCTTGAATTTCAGAAGTCTCTGTTGTGACGTTTGCTTTTTCACCCTGGATTTAAATAATATGAGATTTTTTGTTAGTGTGCCTAATGATTTATATTTTATCGATTTTCTCTATCCTTTCAAAAAACCAATTTTTTTCATTGATTTTTTTGTATTTTCATTCTTAATTTCAATGTCTTTGATTTCAGATCTGATGTTAATTTTTTCTTGTCTTCTGCTGATTTTGATATTGGTTTGTTTTTCATTATCTAAGGCCTTGAGATGAAGTGTTACATTATTTACTTTGTGTCTTTCTATTACTTTAATGAATGGGATTAATGTTATGATCTTTCCTCTTAGAACTGTCCTCAAAGTGTCCCATAGAATTTGATATGTTATATCACTGTTCTCATTTATCTCCAGGAACTTTTAAAATTCTTCCTTAATTTCTTCTGTTATTCATTCACTATTCAAAAGTGTAGTGTTCAACATCCAGGTATTAGAGTGGTTTCTATTTTTTATCTTATTGTTAATTTCTAGTTTCATTCCATTATGATATGATAGGATGCAGTGTATTTTTTTCTAATTTTTTGTACTTGCTAAGATTTATTTTGTGCCCTAAAAGACAGGATTAAACAACCTGGCTTCTGGGAGGGGAGAGTGAGCAAATATTTTCTCCAATCCATTTGCTTCAGATGTCCTGCTGATCACCTCCAGTTGCTCAAGGACAAGAATTTCCAATCAAAGCACAGCCAGAAGCATCCCTTATATTACTATTGCTCTTTCCCACATGCAGTAGAATATCAATACTGGTGCCTGTGGTGACTCCCACAACCACCTCTGAATAAACAGGCTCTTTATTTCAAAAAGCAGTAAGAGTAGAGACGTTGTATTAGTCAGGCATCTCTACATGAGCAGAATGTATATATATATATATATATATATATATATATATATATATATATATATATAATTGGTTTACAAAATCAGAAGCTGGACAGTCCCACAAAGTCTGTTTGCAAGCTGGAGCATTGGAGGAACCAGTGGCTGTGCAGTCCAGGATGCCAAAGCCTTAGAACCAAGGGATCAATTATACTATCCGAATCTGGAATGAAGGTCAAGATATTCCATGCAGAATCGCTGGAATGAATCCACCTGAGAAGAGTGATGGAGCTATAGTCTGATGTCCTCAGAAGGTCATAGAAGTAATCAAGAACCCATTCAAGAAGTACTACACTTGAATCTGCTGCTGCTTCCTTGTTCTGGATTTTGTTCCATCCAAGCCTCCAACCTGTCAGATGGTGCTGCTTACACCTAGTGTGGGTCTATACTTGAGTTCACCTGCCAATCATTCCTAAAAACACCCTCATTGACATACCCAGAAGACTCTTAATCTTAGGCGCTTCTTAATCTTAGGTATATCTTAATCTAATCAAGTTGAAAATTCAGATTAACCATTACAGATGTGAATTCACTAGATCCATAAAAAATGTGGGTTTAAAACAGTATTCAATGACTCTTTTATCTCTTGAAAGGTTAAATGCTTTTTATACTCCAGTGTAAGGAAATTAGATATTTCTTGTATATCACCAAAGAATGTTCCAAAAACACTACTGAAAGCACTAAAAGGAGCAGTCATGCATCTTCTAGGTTTGAAGATGTGTATGTCACAAAATAATGTATTCATTAAAAACAAGAAGCTAATTATGTTGGTATTCAAATCAAAATCCTCACATGGCCTTAGAAAAATGTCTTAAAATGTTTATTTTGGATGGTTTTTGGATGATGATGAACATACACTCATTTTGGGAAAATAAAAGGAATTGTGATAGTGCTCACTTGTAGTGTACAGTAAAATCCTATTCCTTCTCAGAGCTTTCTCCAGCCTCATCTCCTACAACTTCCTATTTACTGAGGCTTGCATCCCTATTCATATTGAAATATTCAAAATTTGAGGGCACATCTAATTAGTTTTTACTTCCTGTAATTAAATTTATTACATTAAATTATTTGAATGAGTAAGTGTGGAAGGTCTACAAGCCTAGTGTCAAGGTCCAAAGGCAATATCCCCACTGTGGAATTTACATCCTGATGGAATAAGCATTTTCTATGATTGGGTTATCTTAAAAGTTCCTGTCTATTCTTTATAATCCAGTTCTTCTCAGCAAAGCTTTGGATAAAGTGAGTTATTCCTTGCTTTGAATTTCCAGAGCAATATCTACACATTTTTTCTCCTACTATCACCTTCCAATATGCGTTAACATATAATTGTTCATGATAATTTTTGCTAATGCCTAGTAAACCTTTCAGTGGGGAACTAACTATGTTGGACCTTACACTCTTTATCTTGCCAACTTGTATCTCTAATCTATGGAGTTGGCATTCTTAGTTTCACCACTCTCTCAAGAGTCAATGGAGAATTACCAGATTTTTCATCGTGTTCACATAATGAGTGAGTGTAGGGGCATCTTCAAACTCATGAGGATCTGGCCTATTAAACCTTTCAATGATCTCTCTCCAAACCTGTCCCTGCTAGATGGCAAATCCCCGGAAGGATATACTCATTCATTTTGTGCTGGTCCCCTCATTTGCAAAAATTTTGCAAAGTACAGATAAGAAGCTAGCCACACGAAGTGTTCTGTGTACTGATGACAGTATATATGTATTTTCTCGGGACCGATTAAGAGTGCTGTCTTGTCTCTAGGTCTCTAACCTCCCTTTGCTTAGAGCATTTAATTTAGAAAAGTTGCAACTGCAAATTCCTTCCCTTTCCTTTGATGTGTAAATCTTATCAAAAGCTCTTGTGAGTTTTATAACCCTGGACTGTCTTTCTCAAGGCCCTGGGGGTCATGCTTTTGAAATGTCACTTTCAAGGAGCAGAGCGTGCTGTGGAGAACCTTCTTGCAAGTAGAAAGTGCTTTTCCGCGGGAACAGCTGAGAACTTGCTTTTCTTTGAGTTAGGTCAGTCAGCAAACACAGAAGGCCTGTTTCCCCATTCCAGCTTGAAACTGCTCCCCAGCTCGGACTGAGCTCTGACTTCCCTCCCTGTTAAACACCTTCACATAAACACTTTATTTCCTGTTTAGCTTTGGTCATTTATATTTTGCTTTGGTGGGACTCTGAGTTTTGGGCTTATAATTCAGTCTTCTTTCTTAGCCATCTCTCTCTCTCTCTCCTTTATCCCCAGGTGTTATTTCCTAATTTTTAACCCACATTTATCTTTAGGATTTGGGATTGAAAAATAATGATTTCTAAGAATTCCTGGAAACTCCCTGAATCAAGAATAATTCTACATTTTCTTAATACTTTATGTATTTGACTTAATGAGTGCTTTAATAAACTGTGAATCATTTCTCTGTGATATGGTTACATTTCTATGTCTTTCTATTAATGCCACAGCTTCTTACTATTAAGATTAGCTTATTTTTATTAGTATAGTTCTATTTTATTACTTTATAGAAATAATTTATTGTTATATAGAATATAGCACAGGTTATCATGATGAAACAATATGTTAAAAAATAAGTAGAATAAGGTCATATTCAATTAATATGTAACGTTTCTATCTGATATATATCTTTCATAACAAAAACATCTAAAAAAGGAAATATAATTTAAAAACAAAATCTACTGAAATCATTAAAAGTTAGAGATAAGAGCACACATTGTTAGTGATGAACACATATTCCTAACAAAATGTAAAGCATGGAATTCAATGATTGCTGCTGACCACTTGCTGTGATGTGAAAGCTTGTGTCTCTCCAAAATTCATAATTTTATTTTTTGTATTTATTCATCATAGCCTTACATATTGGAGGGAATCTTTGGTACATATTGATGCATAGATGGATACTGACAAAGTAAGTGAAGCTCAATCCTAGTCCAGAACCTGCCCCTTTCGACCACTTCCCCATCCCATGTCTCCTCTACTTTACCCCCATGTTATAGGTAGAAATAAGCACATACACATGCATCGATTTTTGAATTTTCTGAGCTTCTCTGCTTGCCTTCTCCTGGGAGTGGAGGGTTCCCAGTTTCATTGATAACCCTCCTAATCCCTGCCTCCCCTCCCTGTGGCCTTCCCTTCTCCCCCAGCTTCATAGTTGTGGTTCCCCATATTTATGTGAAAATTCACCTATTGAGTTTATTTTTGAGCTTAGCTAACTTTCAATCTATCTAAGATTTTACTCTAGCTTCCACATATGAGAGAAAACATTTCACTGTTAAGTCTCTGAGTTTGGGATATTTCATTCAGCATAATTTTTTTCCATCTTCATCCATTGGGCTGCAAAAGCCATGATATTCTAATAGCAGAGTAGAACTCTCTAATAGCGCAGTAAGCTCTATTGCATATTTATATCACAATTTTTGAATCCACTCATCCAGGGAGGGGCATCTGGGTTGGTTCCATAGTTTAGCTATAGTAAATTGAGCTGCTATAAACATTGATGTAGCTCTGTCTGTGTAGTATGCCAATTCTAGCTCTTTTGGGAAAATATCCAGGAGTGGAGATCACTGGGTCATAAGGTGGCTCCAGCCCTGGTTTTTGAGGAGTCTCCACACTGCTTTTCAGAGTGGCTGTACAAGTTTGTAGTCCCACCAACAGAGTATTTTAAAATTCTAAACTCTAAGGTGGTAGTAGAATGGGGTGAGGCCTTTGAGATATGATCAGATCCTGAAGGCAGAGCCCTCAAAATGGGATTAGTACCCTCATAAGAGAGATCTAAAAGAAATGCTTTGCCCTTCCTGCCTGGAGAGGACATAAAGACAGGATGCAAGTTTTGAAGCTAAGCCCTAAACTGGAAGTAAAACCTGCTAGTGCCTTGCCCTTGAGCTTCCTGTCCTCCTGACCTGCAAGTGTCTGTGGTTCATAAGCCACCTGGTTGATGTTACTCTATTAGAGCAGGCTTAAAGAACTATAGCACCAGCTTCCTTGACCTTTGGTGAAAAACATTCCAAACAGAAACATTTCTTTCATTTTGGTTTGTCATAAGTGGGCTGTTACAGCGGCATCCGAAGTCATCTTTTATTGCATATCAGTACATCTGCTGTCCTCCTTTTCTCTTTCCTCTGATTTTGGTTTTCTCATCAAAATTGCTTTGATATTCTAGATTTTAAATATGTACCTAACTTCATTTTGGAGAATTGGACAATAAAATTTTATCTTCTGTTAATAATGTTTTAATGTCTTTACAAAGAATATTATTTATAGTAAATTTGAGTGACCACACTGAAAATAGTCACAAAACATTTTTGCACAGTGCTTGGACAACTTAATATTCAGAGATCCTAGCACAGTTAGCAGTACATTGTATTTTAAAATCACCACTGTAATGAGTGACATTTTTGCTTCTTTTTTTTCCAAGTTCATTCTTTTTCTTTTTCTTTTTTTTAAAATTTTTCTAGATTTTCATCGATCATTGCAATTTTACATAATGCTGATATTTGTTGTTATATCCAAGTGACTTATATGACATTCTAAATAACTACATATATTCGATTCTACCTCTGGACTGTATTTAATGAAATGTTCACATTAGAAATCTATGTCACTTAAAGGAAAGAGAATGGCATTCTTTAAAGAGAACTTGTTAAAAAAATACCTGCTGTTTGTTAGGTAGTTTATATACAGCTCTATCATCTCTAAGCTGTCTGACTTTATTTTACTGTTCATTTTTTAATTAGTTCAGCATATTCTTACACATTGAAGGGATTTGGACTTCATGTATGCATATGTGATGATAATGTAACTTGAGCCCTATCCTATACAGTATCTCCACCCCCTTCGCTCACTCCTTGCTCTTTTTTCTCCAGTGTAATTACCTCCTATTACATATATAAATGTCCATATACATGTATATTAATTTTTGGATTTTCAAGATTTAAATGCCTGTGTGAGTATTATTTGGCTTCTCAGGGGATTCAGGTGTACCGTTCACAATTAATAAACCCCTTTTCCCTCCCTCTCCTCTCACCACTGTCTTATGCCCATAGCTATAATTCCCCAAGATTATGTAATACTTTGAATTTGGTGTGTCAAAGGTTATTTCTTGAAACATTAATTATAGAATTTCTTTAATGTTTACTATATATATATATGTCTATATAAAAATTTTATATATTCTATTTTAAATATAACTATAAACCTTATTTTGTGTCTTTCACATTAAAAGTATTTTATTTTACATTTTAAATGGTAAAAATACAAAAGAGTAATAGTTCATAATGTTTGAAATGTATGAAAAATTCAAATTTCAATGCCCAGAAATAGTTTTATTGGAATATAGCTTTACCTGTTCTATCACATGTTGTCTTTAGAGCAATGTAAGACATCAGTCATCACAACAGAGCCCACAAAGCCTAAAATATTTGCTGTCTGTCCTTTTACAGAAAGTGCATGGTCCCTGGACTTGCTAATGACTCCTGCTCTTAACTGCTCATGTCCTGGTTCCAGAAAAGTAAGGCTCATCCTTTAACTTTGCCGACCAGCTACTCACGCTCTTGCTTTGACCTGCTTTGTTCAAAACAATAACGTTCTGTGCTTTAATATATATTATATATTTCTAGTAAATTGCCTAATTCACAATTTGTTAATTGATCTTCCTCAGAATTCAGGATTCCAAATTCAGAAACTCATGTCCTAAGAGATGTTGGTAAAGGATTCCTGGAGGGAAGCACAATTCCCAGTATAGAGGTGCTTCTGTGCTGCTCACCTAGACAGAGCCACCTCAGCCTTGCATGATGGAATATACGGTGAATAAGAGAGGTCTCTTTCTTTTTTCTTTCTTTCTTTCTTTCTTTCTTTCTTTCTTCTTCTTCTTTTTTTTTTTTTTTTTTGATTATATGAATGTGGAGTTACAATTGAGGGGGAGTCATTATCAAACAATCAAGAACAAATGTATATTTACATAGTTAGTCAAGGGTGATGCCACGTCATGGATGCTCCCCTTGTGTTCCCCATGATTCTACATTTCCCCCAGAAGAAGCCCTGTGTTAAATGGATATCTCATGGAAGTTAGAGATCTTCTGCAAACTGGTTCAGACATTCTGGAAAGCAGTGCAGAGACTCCTCAAAAAATTAGGCTGGAACCACTTTATGACCCAGTTATCCCACTCCTGGGTATTTTCCCAAAAGAGTTACAATCAGCATATTATGGAGATGTGGCTTCATCATTGTTTATAGCAGCTCAATTTACTATAGCTAGACTATGGAACCAATGCACATGCCCCTCACTTGACAAGTAGATACAAAAACTTTGGTACATATATACAATGGAATACAACTCGGCCATTAGAGAAGATGATATTATGGCTTTTGAGAGGTCTGTTTCTAACAAGATCTTTTCTTCCTGCTGAGGTTCCAGACCTGTCAGCCCCAGATATCTTGGGTCTCCTTTACACCAAATCATAGGGATTCTCATAAATATTCTCTCCCTGTATTAAGCAATCTAACAAGAACACCACAAAAATCCACCAGTTCATTTAGATGGCAAACAAGCTGGAACAAAATCAGAAATTCACTGATGATAATTTCTGAATGATATAATTGCATGCCAAAGATGAGAGGCAGTTTTCTATCTTTATAAAACCAGTACAAGAAAAAAAATTCAGTATTTACATAGGTGATTTCCAAAATTAAGTCCATTTTGGACTTAATTTTGAAATCTTAGTTGAAATACTAAAATCTATAAAGGTATTACACACACTTTTCCCTGTATCCTAGTTTCTCTCTCCCAAGGAAACACTCCAGCTGATAACTGAGATTGCAGACTTGAGGGATACTGATGTCTGTTTCTCCAGGTAGGTTGCATGCTAATGATGAAAACTTATTTTTAAAAAATGATAATAATCAAGTAGTTTATTATCATAATGAAAATAGATAACTATAATAAACATTATAAATTCATAAATGTGATGTGCTATGTGCTGGCAGCCCCAACTCAGTGTTAGATGAAATCTAAAGACCAAAGCTTTAACATGAACTGAAAATTTACAAAGTGCTCAGGGATGAAGATCTGTAGAAGAAAAGTAAAGTTAATCTTTTAAAGATAAGTACTACAGTTGAATTTCTTCATAGTAGGAGCAATTCAGCTGGGAATAGTGGCGCATACCTATAATCCCATTGACTTGGAAAGCAGAGGCAGGAGGATTGCAAATTCAAGACCAACTTCAGCAACATAGTGAGGTCCTGTTTCAAAATAAATAAACAAAAAAGGACTGGACTTTAAATTTAGTTAATAAGTACCCCTAGGTTCAATCTCCAATATAAAAATAAAATGTCGATGTGGTGGAGAAAGGATAATGTTTTCAACTAATAGTGCTCAAAAATGACACATACTTTTTAAAATTGAACTTTTGTCTATACCTCATGTAACATAAAAAATTCATTCAAAATAAATCAGATATATGCATGTAAAACCTAAAGTTATAAAACTTTAAGAACAATTAATAGAAGAAAAAATTACCCTGGGTTAGGCAAATAGGTTTTAATAGCAAAAAACACTCATGCAAAAAATTTGATGTTAGATGTTATTAAAATTAAAATTTTTCAAGAATACTAGAGAATGAACATACAGGCCAAAGAAAGGGATAAAATATTTTTCAATTTAACATGTAATAAACAACTGGAAAATAAACCACCTTAAATAATGGACAAAAGATTTGAAGTTAATTCACCAAGAGAGATGGATGATAAATCAGCTCTAAACAAGATTCTCAGTATCATTTTTAATTAGGGAAATGCAAATTGAAACCACAATGAGATTCATATTCACTTCTTTTAGAATAGTAAAATTAAAAGGAGGAATGGTATCTAGTGTTGATAAGCATGAAGAATAAATGGAAATCCCACACATCCCCGGAAGGAATAAAAATGGTATATCCACTTTGGAGAAGAGTTTGGAGTTCACCTGACGTGCAAAGTAGGCACCTAGAAATCTTATTATCTCAGGATTTAACCAAATTAAAGGAAAGCCTTTGAATATTCAAACACCTGTACACAGAAGTTTTGTTTGTAAGAATCCCACCCTGAAAACAACCCTAATGTCTATCAACAATAGATAAGCAAGTATAATTCTAGATCTAGAGACTGGAATGCTACTTAGTAGAGAAGTAACTATCAATACATTCTATAACACAGACGACTCAGAAAAGTACTATGTAGCATGAAAATGATCAGATTAAAAAAGTCTACATCATATGGTGGGCTCATCCCTTGTTTTTTGAGGAGTCTTCACACTGCTTTTCAGAGGGGCTGTACCAGTCTGCAGCTCCACCAACAGTGTGTTAGTGTGCCTATCTCTCCACAACCCCTCCAGCATCTATTATTGTTTATTTTGTTCATTTTTGCCATTCTGACTGGCACAAGGTGATATCTTAATGTAGTTTTCATTTGCATTTCTCTGATTACTCGTAGTGATTTGGAGCACTTTCTCATGTATTCATTGGCTTGATCAATGTCCTCTGTTGAGAAGTTTCTATTTAGCTCTTTGGCCCATTTATTGATTGGGTTGTTTGTGTTTTTGTACTTGAGATTTTTGAGAATTTTGTAGATTCTGGATATGAGGCCCCTGTCAGACGAATCAGGAAACAACCCAGATGTCCCTCAGTGGATGAATGGATGCAAAAACTGTGGTACATATATACTATGGAATTTTACTCAGCAATTGGAAACAATGATATTGCAGCCTTTGAAGGTAAATGGATGGCTATGGAAAAAATTATGCTGAGTAAAATCAGCATAACTCAGAGAACCAAGGGTTGAATGTCTTCACTCATCTGTGGAGGCTGGAGCTAGACCCTGGCCATGGAGAAAGGAGGTCTAGTACCATGTTTTAAATCAGGATAAGGTGTTATGTCATACAACCTAATACATTTTTAGAGATGTTTAGGGAAGGGAAGAGGAGGGATAAGGGTGGGTAATTGGGGGGCTTTTGGGGGTAAATCTAATTTTCAGAATCTATATATGTATATATTATTTTGTCATTAAAAAGAATATATGCATATCATATTGTTACTTTTTGCATTTATGTTTGTACAATAACTCAATTTCTTAATAAAAATAAATGAATAAATAAAATAAAATAAAATTTTAAATACAGAAAAAACATAAGAATAAGTATACATCACTCTGGCATGTCATACCATCCCTACGAGGCAAAAAAGTTCGGCAGTTCAGCTTAGGCAGAGCAATGTGGGTTGATAAGGAGATCATCTTTCCTGAGAAGGCAAAGACTTCCCCCAATGCTAATGAGGGTCTGATAAGACAGGCTCAGATGCAGACACTCCCTGCTGCTAAGCAAGGAACCACAATCTTTCTTGGCGCCTAAGGCATGGATCAAAGAACCTAATGCATGGATCAGAGACTGGACCAGAATTCCCAGCACCTGTACAGGGGCAGGGAAGCAGTGACCAATCCAGAAGAGGTTGTCATATAAAAGGGGCAAACCTCACTGCCTCATCAGCTTTGTCTCCTTCCCCCACTCTGGGGGAAGTCTGCTCTTTTCCCTGTGCTTTACTTTCTGTGCTTTCTATGATAAAACTTCTCTACTACGCTTGCCTCAGTGTCCCTCGGTTTCATTCTTTGACTCTGAGAGGACACGAACCCGACATCCACATCATCAGCATCACCTATCCAACAGGATCTTTCTCAAGATAACAAATTTTGGGACAATTACTTGTAAAATTCATGATGTTACCTTTCCTAAGAAATTAGTATTTCATCCAATCTCATTAAACCAGGGGTGAAGGTTTAGATGAAACTTCTATTAACTTGCTAATGTCTTAGTTTTCACACACACCCCCCCACACACAAATCACAGTGAGAAGTACATAAAAGAAAAGACATTCTTCCAGAATGTCTTGTGTAACATTTACATTCCCACCTGAAGGTATAAATTAGCATCATTTTAAATTTTAATTTATTCTTTATTCTTGCTTTGAAATGTCTAATAGATTTTGCAAAATTCTCATTAAACAGACCAATGGATATGAACCCACTCATCAACTGATTATCTCCACTTCTAGTTCCATAATTCAATTTCAGGGAATGGAAGTTAGACAAACCATAAACAGAGAAATCTGTACACAAATTTGACAATTGTGTTAAACCACCTGACTACTATTATATTGAAGCAGCAGGAAGAAGCCCCTTGCAATCTCAAAAGAGAGAGAGAGAGAGAGAGAGAGAGAGATAAGTTCCTTTGCAGTTACCTTTTCCCTGAAGATGTTTCCTGCTTTCTGCAAATGCCAGGTTTTATAGATAACTGAGACAATACACTATCTCAAAACAGCTGTCTGGGTAAAAGTGGTCTGTATAAAGGATACAAGTTGCTATTTCTGCTTTGTCTTCATAAACCGGTTATTATAAAATCTGTTTGTTAGCCAATCAATCAGTATGTAGCAAAAAGTTGGAGACATTATAAATATCAAAAAAGAATAAATCTCTAAAATATCTTATTTTGGGTATTCAGAATTTGTGGCAATCTGTCTTTTGTACCACACTGTACCATAATTAAACCTGCTTCCTGAAAATTCCTTCTTTTTCCAGCCTCAGCTGTTCCACATCGGTATCTTACTTTTTACAATATCTCTTGCACATTATTGAAAGTGGTATGTGTTATTTACCATGGGCACTTTGTGGTTAATTTTTATTTCCAGAACTGAGTTGTTAACAAGTTCTGTATCCTATTCAAACTCTGTTACTTATATGATTTCTGAGTAGCTCAACTGTACCTATGCTAAACATCACAGGAGGAGATTTAGAAATCACATGTGGATCACAGTTAGGGACCAGAAGTTTCCCAGATGCCTGCGAATAATAACTAGAAATTTTTGGAACTAGTCTCATGGGAAGATCCTGTGCATAAAGTGTCCTCATGTACTACATTTTGAAAAATTAAATGCTTTTACAAAGTCACAACCCCAGTCATTTTCACTGATTATAACAAAAGTACCATAAAAGAAAATGGTGATTTTGATGTTTGTTTTTATTAGATCAGTGAAAGAACACCAGAAAAAAATTACAAGTGGGAGAATCAAGAAAATTATTCTAGCGTGTCTCATTGAACTGTACTAAGGAGAAGCTGTCATACCTGTGAACATCTACTTGAGAGAAGTATTTGAGTCTTGGAGTTGCAGATTTTTGGAAGACTTTTTAAATAGCATTAGTTAGAGTTCATTTGTGAGAATAAAATTTTACTTCTCTCTCAGTTGGTGGCATGTCTACAGTATTCCTTTAATTTTGACAAAGGTTACTATGATCTAACTGATTTGAAATGTTCCTTTCAAGCCAGTATAATAATTTCTGCATTACTGTCTCTTCTTGTAGATCCAGTGAAGGACTCATGAAAATAATAAAGATCTTCCCTGTTCATGTGCCTGAAATGACTTTTGCCCATCCTTGATGGATCATCTGAAGAATGCTGGCTTCTCAGTGGGTCTGGCTCACTCAGGAGAACTGGACTCATTGTCTTATCTCAAGGCTGTCAATCCCTCCCTTCAGGGACCTGACCAAACTTTGCAGGGACTAAATGTCCTTAAGAGCTTCACTAGGCTGTGCAGGTTCTTACAACAGAGTTTTCTTTGTCTAACTTTTATTTACGGAAACCCACTGGGAATAAGACTTTGGAATCTCACCTATGCCTGGGACTTCCATCTGGGACCCTGGAAAGTAGCCCAGAGACTCCCAAGCTACAGGAATTCAAGTATTGTTATTTCCCTGGTCTGGTGAGATATTTTCTCCTTTCCGTCTCTTTCCTATCACTTTCTTTTGCTCTTGCTTCCATATTATTACTAAATAAACAATATCTTTATAAAGAGGGCATCTTTATTGTCTATTGGAACTGATCTGTCAAATTCAACAGCTGCACACACACACATATATATATATAACACTTTAATACTGCAATCAGTAACTGTGTTGGAGATTATGCAAAGTTTGGAAGGCATCTTCTAAATGCCGGACTTAATCATTGGTACTATGGGTAAATCCTTAGCAGTATTACCTACATCTCATTCAACATAACACAACTATTGCTAGAATTTTTCTCAATATTACAAATTGCATATAATGTTCTCAGAAGACGTCTTTAGGATAAAATTGGTTTGCCCTTTGAGGTTATTCCATGGCAAATAATGCCAGTGGCAAAATTCTTGGCAAAGTCTGAGGAAGGGATTCTTATATTATGGACAGTTTTAACTTAAGCACTGAATTTACTTTTCAAGTTTTCTAATAATTGTGATGGGAAAAGTGAAATGAAATTTTCAAGTTAAGGAAAGAAAGAAACATGATTGGCTCTTTCTATAATGGGGAGCAGGCTGTAGTCATAACTTTGCCATTTTCTTGCCATAATCGATGTGTGTGTGTGTGTGTAGTCTAATGATGTGGGCAGCTATATGAAATTCCTTTGCAAATGCTCAACAATACTTTGATGAGGAAATCCTATTTCTCAACGTTACATGTTCTCAGGATTTTACTGGCTACATTTAAGTTATGTAGAAATTATCTTTCTAATCATGTAAAGAGAAATATAGGAGTAATTTGAACAAAGTCAATTAGATTTTTGAAGTGCTTCTTAGGATGATATGGTAAAATCATTGAAATCTATCATTATGCAGAGAACATTTCTTTGATAGTGGATTTTTTAAAGAGGTTTTTCTAATTGCTTGCTTTGAGTCAATCAAAATCTTTCTAAACATATTAATACCAGCTATGCCAGGTGGGTACTCAACTACTAAAGAAGTCAGACGAGCATTGACTTTAAATTCTAGAATGTTCTCTAATATGGCATGCTAGTTTATTTACAAATATCTTTATCAAATGTTGAGTAGGCATTTTCAATTGGCTTATCAAAGTTATAAGATCCCCAGATTACACAAGGCCTGCAAGGCATACTTAGTATTAATATAAATGTGCACTTTAAATTTTTTCCAGAGTCAGGTTCAAATCAGAGGCATTTGGTTTAGTAAGCTGAGCAGATTAAGCTCTGAGAACAGAGTTCGGATGAGTGCACATTCACTGGCGGCAGCATATCCCCACACAAGGCGCACCTTTGCCATTTTTCTGATAAGAGCCATGTGAAAAATGATGATTCATGAATGAATAAGAAAGATCCGTAAAATCAGATTTGAACATACTTAATTCCTGAGTGACTGCCAGTCCTGTGGTTCCCTTTCATCTAGAAAGAGTGAAATTGCAGGATCACGATTTGAATAAAGTTTAATAGCGACACACAGAGTAGACCCTGGAAGGTTCTCATGTGGTGAATTAGGAATTAACCAGTGTTCTTGGCAACTGGAACCCATGGAGTTAGTGCCACAGCAGGCTGGCCGTGGCTGCTGCTGCTCAGAAGCAGAGAGGCAATGCCTTTGCCTTCAAAAGGACAGTCTGATGACAGTGGGATTGATGAGCACTGTATTGGGTTAAAAGCCCTAATTCACAGTCTGCTCTTTCATAAAAGAAGCAGAGCGCTGTGTCGCATGGCAGGACACCTGAAGGTGGCTGCAGCTGCAAACAGGGCTTTAGCCAGAGGAAGGATTTCATCTGCAGAAGGTGATTCTCCTTTTGTATTCTGTGAGTAGATGAGTATTAATAAGATCATGGTGGGCTGTTGTCTTTAAAAAAAGAAAAGGCATCATTGCCTACAAAAATTAGTCAGTCATTAACAACAAATACAATCCAAATCTTTTTGTCTTCTTCACTTTGAAGTACAATTGAATGAGCATCACTCCAGGAGAGGAAAGCCCGCACCTCTCTGGCTCAGGTCCTGCCTGCTAGATAAGTCTTTTTGCCTTTCTTTAGACACTGCGTACCCTGGAGCCCATCCTCTTGAGAGATAGATGGAGTTATCTTGGGGTTTCTTCCAGGAGCTCAGCCCTTCATCATCTCATTCCATTCCAGTGTGGGTCCTGGAGCAAAAGCAAACCTGTGGCTATTATTTAGACAAGAAGAAGAAAATGAGAGGGTTTTATAAATACCTGAAGCAAAAGCAATCAGGTGTATTGCCAACTGCCCAAACCAAAAGCAAATAAATTCTGACTGCCCTAACTTACTTGTGTCTAAAGAAGATTTTAAATAATTGTGCCATCTTAAAGTGTCTGCTTGTCTGATACAAACTCCTAGGAAACTGGGGCATCAGCTCTATTGATTGTCCTGAGGGCTTTACAGATAAGATACCTTTTTTATTAGGCTTCTTAACTGGCAGTATGGGAATGCTGCCAAGACTTATCACCAAGTTCTTGTTTTAATAAAAACTCGATAATAGGTCATTCTCCTGAGCTTGATTTAGGTCTCCAAATACATCCAAGTTTAACTCAGGCAGGGGTCTATATGGAATAATTTTAATGTTAATAAAGACAGCTCCATGTATTCTGCTCAGTTCAATAATATCTTTGGCCCAAACAGTAGAGTATAATTGATTCAATGAGGCCATTGGGCACCCAGATGCTAGAGTGCCCATGATTGCTATAATATATATAATCTATTTTATGCAACTTATTCTTTTGGGATCTTTAGGTATCTACCAGCTTAAGAGAATTTAATTTGACAGTTTGACCTAATAAATTAGAGTAGAATTACAAAATAGGAAACCTAGTTCTTTTCCCAATGATCTTCTTGAATATGGTAAGTCCTGAGACTGGTCAGACTGTAGGATATTTACTGCCTGGGCTTTGTATTCCAGAGAAGTAGATACACTTAAGCAGAACGAAAAGCTACTGTGTTTATTAGGAATGTGGCCACCTTTTCTAGAATAATATTATTAACTTCCTTTTAAATGACTGGGTATGTAAATTTGATCCCTAGAAGTGAGATGTTGTTAAACCTTGAATTAGCCCATTAGTCTTGTCTTTGTTCATTTCAGCTTTTGAAGAGCAGTCTTTTCTTTTGTGATATTCATATTCTCCTCTAAAGGTCTCTTGTGTAATCTGACTGCTCCTGGTCTCAATTTACTGACTATGCCACACTTTTGCCTAAAATATTTTAGCACTTCTTTCTCAAATACTCCTGCTTGTTCAGAATCCTTTGCCTTGGTTTTGAATCATGGTCTAATTTACTCTCAGGAGGCAGACTTCCTATCTAGTGCTCCCCAAATGTTCTAATGATTTGTGATCTGATAACCTTCATTTGGGTTTCAACCTCCCTTTCGAACCACCCTTGAACTTGTGATGAAAAAACTAGTATATTTATAAGTTCTGGAGAATCTAGCAGAACTGGAATTGTGTGGTAGAATAAACTCTTATGCCAGGGAAATTAGCTGCTAAGTCAACAAGAAGAATACATTTTGCTTAAATATGGAGCTTTATTATGACCAGTTTTCAAAAATGATGGCATTAAGATTCTCTGATGAGGGAGGATAAGTTCTTAATGGGACTTCTGGAATTTTCTCCTCTTATTATAAGCTCAATATAGGGCTATCAAGTGAAAGAGGAAGACAGTGAAGTTGGGAGAAAAGGGCAAAGTCTTAATCCTCTGAAGAGTCAAAATATTATGTTTCTGCAAGATGGAGTGAAAGTAGCACATTGGGTATAGGAAGACCAGGATAAGAGAAAGATAGAGAAATAAGTGATGCACTTGAGAGGTTTAGCTGGAAAATTTACCAGCCTTTGCTTAGTATTTACTAATGAATTACATAATGAAGATTTTTTGAGTTAATGGAGCACTTACGTTGTCATATACTCAAATATGGTGACCATGGTGGACTAGAGTCTTTCCTTCCTTCTGTCCTTAGATTCAACAGAAGTATACAGCCTCATGAAAAGTTAAACATCAATTCCAAACACACACACCTTCACCACCTTCACACACACACACACACACACACACACACACACACACTCACTCATTCACACACAATATTGTTAGCTATGCATGTGAATTTGACATTTAGCAAAAATAAATATAAGGCACAGGATCCTGATGGGTGGAAGAATTTGATTTCTTAAAGAGAAGCAAAATTTATACAAATAATGAGAAGGAGACCCTTCAGACAGGTGACAGACCCCTCTACACACAACAGTCTTCACTCTGCAAATGAGGTCAGGCCCCTGTTCTAGTTTAACACTAGACTCTGAATCTAAGAGTTAAAACAAGTTACATTCCAAAAAATGAGATATTTGAAAGATCTCTGACAAGACACAACAGGAATTACTGAACAAATGAGACACTGCAGACATTCCCCTCCTTTCTGGCATTCAAAGTAAAAACAGTTTCCTATGTGTATTTACTTTTGGAAGGGCCAGAAAGCTATGGATCGGAATGAACGGAAATTCATGAGAAAGCATGATAACAGCAAAACAGAACAGAACTCAGTGAGAGCCATAATTAATTCAGCCACTATGATGAAGCTAGGTTTGGTCACCCATGAGGCATATATGTCAGCTAACGTTGGTTGATTCACTCCATAAGGCATTATAAGCAGGTAATCCCAGTGGAACTCCTAGGATGTTAAGGAAGAAATAAATGTCAGAAGAATTCCTAACATTCCTACCTGCTGCAATTCAGTCTCTTAGGTTCTCAGGAATAAGGGAAGAAAAATGAAATCAATCTTTAAAGGACAAAAGATCACTGACCCGTGTTAGGATATAAACTAATTGGTTATCAATACCTACATGTGTTGATTGTGTGAATGCTGCAGTGCTTGAAAGCGGTCTGTCCATCTCAGGATTGAATGCACCTCTGCAGGGTAATCTAGAGTCCCCACCGTGAGATTATAGCATTTAGCCACCTCTTGACTCCCACCATGCACAATCACGTCACCCAGGCAAGTCTGTGTCAGCGTGAGAAGTCCAGGTGACCAGTTCAAAGGTTTTTAATGAAGGCTACGAAAGTATCAGTGAGCTGGACAGTCAAATTGAGCTTATTATTAAGAAACTTTAATATTCAAATAGCAAAAAAATCTTTATTCCTTAGTTTTAACAAAGTGACCTGTAATATAATTGAAAGGCTCACACCAGGACTGGTCCTAGAGACAGTGTGAGCAGTATATCAATTGTATCATTAAGGACTAAAGCTCTTTTATTCTGTGTCCTCTAAAAGTGGTCTCCCACAGTGGGCAAGAGTTGGCCCCACCAAGCTGCCCACCTTCTGGTTTCAAGCTCTCTTACTTACTACTGTATGATACAGGGCATAGAGACCGTGTGTGTGTGTGTGTGCGCGCGCGCGCACGCGCGCACGCACGTGTGGGCGTGTGTGTGATCTTTCTGTATCCATACCTATATCAATCACTTAGATAAATACCCAACATTAAGTGCCAGCTGCTATTTTTTCTCATTGACTTTATTTTTACATTTTGAGACAGTGAAATGAATGTGCTGCATATAGCTCCGTGTTCCTACTCATTCAGGCATTAAGTATTCATATGATGCAAGTCTGGACCAGGACTGTTCTGTATCACAGCAGCCAAGGATCTCTTCATTCAGGAAGGAATCATTGCTCTTCCACTTAATTCAGTGAAGCACACTTATGAGAAGAGACAAAAGGGGGATATTTTGTTAAAAAAGGAAAGAGTAGAAAAATGATTGGGGAGGCAAAATCTTATTCATCAAAAATACAAAAATTAATGCACATTTCAGAAAGACATAAAAATAAGAGCAGCTAAAGTGAATGTCTTATTGTCATTAATATCTCTAACAACTTTAAATGGCTCCTGTGTTCTCAGCAGCTACGTTTCCCTTTTAATTCATAAACCCTTTTCACAGCTATTCTAAGAAATATTTATACTGAGAAGCCTGGAATACAGAGTTTCATAATTCACAAATGAACAGCATTTAAAAGTTAAAGCTAATGAAACTAATTTCATATGATCTATTCTCATTTTGATTACTTACATTGTTGATATACATTAAATGAAGTAGAATTGTGTGTACATATATCATAAGCCATTTGAGAAAAATAATTATACAATATTAGCTTGCAAAACCATATTTCAATCACCAAACACATATTTAAGGAATCTGAAAATGCTAAATAAATGAACACACAAAAGAAACAATTAATTAACAACAGCAGCAATGCAAAAATAAATAAATGAAGATCATTTATCAGCTAATGAACAGAGAGATACCTTTAGTCATGAAAAGTCTTAAAAATTTTACCAGATCTTAGTAACTTTTTATTTATATAATTTAAAAAATGGCTATTATTATTATTATTACTACTACACTGGGGATTGAACAGGGGTGCTTGAACAATAAACTTAGCCCTTTTTTTACTTTTTATTTTGAAACAGGGACTCACCAAGTTGTTTAATGTCTAAATTGCTGAGGCTGTCTTTGAACTTGAGATCTTCTTGCCTCACCCTCCCAAGCCGCTGGGATTGTGTAACCACACCCAGCTAAAAATACTTTAAAACATGAAAAAATAAAAGCAAAAGAGTGAATCTTTTTGATAAATACTATGTAAATGCTGACTTAAATCAATCAGTGTAACTAACGCTCATTGCATAATAAAATGTAGTGGGCATGACTGGACGCTGCATCAGACAAAACAAAGCAAATTTACCAGTTGAATACTGTATTAGTTTTCTATTTCTTTGTTTTAGAAGAACAAAGAAATTCTATTTTATTCTGTTGAATTACATTTTAAAATAAACAATGTTGCATTGATTTGATAGAAAGGATGAATGAAGTAGTCACTCTATTATAATTATTCTCAGAATGTTCATTTGTGAAATATTTTTAGATTATCTATGATGGGAATCTATCAGTCATCAGTAATTCATCTCATGAGAACTTAGAAAATCAGATTTTTATTGCATGTATTTGATCTATTCAATCAGATGACAGTTATTATGTAATTTGTACTTTTATTCCTCAAGTATTTTGAATGAATTAGACTTTATCTAAACCATGGATGCTACCAAATGAAACACTGAAAGAGGTGTACTCATAAGATAAAATGCTTCTAAACAAACAAACAAGTAAGTATGTCATGTCATAGATGACTCATTTGTAGACAATAGAAAATCATTTATGTATCAAAAATACTAGGAAAATGGACTAACATTCCTAAAATACTTTATGTAGTTGTTTTAAAATTGCATGTGTCCTGAATTGATTTAGTATCTATCACTTTGCCACAAGGATTAAAATTATATTTATTTATTTTTTATTAGTTCAGCATGCTTTTACATATTGGAGGAATTATTTGCTACACATTCACATATGCATACGTAATGACAAAGCAACTTGAAATCGATCCTTACCCAGTATCTCCCTTTTTCCCCCACTCCCTGCTCCCTGATGTGATGCCTCACTATTACATATATAAGTGTCCATGTACATGTATATTCATTTTTGGATTTTCAAGTTTTGAACGCCTGCATGAGTATTATTTGGCTTCTCTGGGGAATCAAGCTTACCATACAAAATTAATAGCCCTCTTTTTCTCTCCCTCTCCATCTTCCTTCTCTTTTCTCCCCACCTTCTCCTCTCCGTGCTTCACCGTTAGTTTCCCCAGATTATATATTATATGATACTTTGAATTTGGTGTGTCTAATAAATAAATTTGCCTCACTTTTACCATATCCTTGGTTTTATTCTACATAATGCAAATGAGAGAAAACATTCAACCCTAAGTCTCTGGGTTTGACTTCTTCAGTTCAGCATGATTTTTTCCAACCCCATCCATTAACTGTAAAAGCCATGTTTTTGTTCTTTCTAATAGCTGAGTAGAACTACATTGAATACATGTATATATTAACATATATGTACATATTAACATATATATGTTAATATATACATATAGGTATATTCCTGCTCCAAATGTGTGTGTATGTATGTATGTATGTGTGTGTGTGTATATATATATATGTATAGATATATAGATATATACATACCATGATTTTTTAATCCATTCATCCAATGAGGGACCATCTGTGTTGATTCCATAATTTAGCTATTGTAAATTGAGCTACTATGAACCTTATTGTAGCTGTGTCTTCGTAATATGCTGATTCTAGGTCTTTTGGGAAAATACGTATGAATGGGATAGGATAGCAGGGGCTTATAGTGCTTCCATCCCTAAGTTTTTGAAAAGTCTCACACTGCTTTCCAGAGTGGTGGTTATCAGTTTGTAGTCTTACCAACAACGTCCTAGTGTTCCTTTCTTACCACGACCCCTGCAGCATCTGTTATTGTTTGTATTTAACTCACTCCATTCAGAAGAGCAAAGATAAAGAATACAAACAATAAAATTCCATTTTATTTTATTAGAATTGTACTTGAAATAGTGAACACAATTTACATGAAAAGGTATAATTTTAAATTTTAAAAACATAAATACTATAATGATTGATAATATCGAAAGTTCTATTTTTTTAAATTCTAATCTAGCATGTGTGAAAAGATAAAGATAAACGAATAATGATTTTTGTATTGAAAATCTTTCTCTACAGATTGTTATACAGCTTAAAACAGAAGCAGATAAGTTGTACTGATTCATTTGGAGAAGGAATTGTCAGTGGGGCTTAACACACATCTTAAATCAATGAATATTAAATCTAGTTGAAAACACTTGAATGGAAGAATGAGGTGACTTATTAAAATCATTTGTCTTCAATAAAAAGTAGTTGATTATGTGTTTATATGAGCCAGTCAAAGGTAATTCATCAATTTCTGAAAAAATCTGAGAAAGTGGGAGAGGAGAGATGGTACGCTGATGGGGACAGCGTGAGGCAGTTCACTGCAGGAGGCCAAGCCTTGGTCCTGGGGCAGCTGTCATCAGCACACCTCAAGTTTAAGTCAAGTTTAAAAGATGCAGTGACCATTAGGTCTTCTACATGAACTCATTTCTGAAAAGTGGGTCTCCAGCACATCCAGTTTCAGGTCAGAGGAGAAAGACCTCAGGTTTTAAAGTCACACCAAGTGTTCAATTCTCTGCAGTGTAACATTGTGCAGGGATTTTATGCAGGGACCAGGGAGGATGTTATTGGAGCATTTACCACTGAATCCACTGTACCCTGTAATGTGCATGAGCCAGATAGGAATATACGAAAGCTTTATGCAGTTAAATTATTGTAGAAATCATTCTGGCAAAGTCTTTAGACTCTGGTCTATGGGACCATCTAGTCTATTGCTTGTATTTGTACAGCTGTACATGAATAATCATGTAATTTGTAATCTAATTTGTAAAATTAGAACAATACAGTTTCATGGCACATGAAAATGATGCAGACTTTAAATTTCAGTGTTCATCGTAGAGTTTCATTTTAATACAGCTGTACTCATTGTTTATCTATCCTCCATGGCTGCTTTCACACTATAAGAACAGAGTTGAGGAATTGTGACAGAAATCAAATAACCACAGAGCCCAAATATTTACTCCAGTTCTTTGCAGGGAAGCTTGCCACCCCTGTGTTAATGTAACCTGGAACCCTGACTCATGTATTGTACTTTTTGAGTTTCATACAACTGATACTTTGAAATACATCTGTATATAAAATACGTAAGAAACAATGAAAAAAGGAAGACACCATATGATAGATAATCCTGGTTTTAATTGGCTTGTGTTGAGATATGCCTAAAAAATTGGTAATGCTCTTTTCTGGGTATGTCTGTTAAAGTACTTGTAGAAATGATTGTCATGTTGGGTGAATGAAGTGGGAGGGAAGACCCACCCTGGATGTGAGTGGCACTATCCAACAGAGAGGGGATCCTGATGGAACAGCAAGTGGGAGGGGCATTTCCTCACTCTGATTATGCACAAATTCCTCTTGAGTGGGTGCATCTTCTGCTGCTGCATCACCTCTGGGCTTCAGACCCTAGATATTTCAGACTTTGAACATGGATGTGCACCAGCGACTCCCCAGTAGCTTCCAGGCCTTCAGTCTCAGAGTGGTGCTACACTTGGTCCCTATAATTCTGAGACCCCCTGTATCTGGATTTCCATGTCTCTCCAGCCTACAGTTGGCCATTGTGGGACTTTCCCACTCCTGATTGTGTAAGCGAAGCTAATAAGTCCCCACTCATAATTTCACACACAGGCTGTTATTTTTGTTCTTAAAGAGAACCTTGGGCTGGAGTTGTGGCTCGGTGGTTGAGGCACTTGTCCTGCATGCACAAGTACATGGGTTCAAACCCCAGCACCCACCATGTACACGGCTAAGTGTCAGAGCACAAAAGCCATGTGAAAAACTCAATAAAGTTTGATTCTCTCTCTCTCTCTCACACACACACACACACACACACACATACACACACACTCTCTCACTGTCCTTCCCTCCTTTAAAAAAAAATAAAAGAGAGAGAACCTTGGCTAATACACCAATATGTAGATTTTTCCAGGACTGGTATTTTCCAGCATACAGTAAGGGAAAATCGGGTTAGTGTGAGCCACCATCCATCTGTGTGTCCTTGTGTCTATATATTAGTAATTCTACTTCTCACTGTAAGTAAAACATTGACTTGAACCCAACAAATACATCTTAAATGACTGTATTCAGCAAAACAAAAAAGTTCATGTATTATTTCAGAATTCAATTCTAATTTCATTTGATGTAAAACTTTGTACTTCTGAGAGTCTGTAATTCCTCGGTACAGAAGAAAATATCTTTTAGATTCCATGACAGTAGATAGTATTTCTTTTTGTGGTTTGTATTTTTTTTATTAATGAGTTGAATTGTTGTACAAACATAAATGCATGTAAAGTAACAATTATTTGATCCTAATTCAGAGTCATTCCCACATTGCCCACACCCTAGTCTCTTTATTCTTCTATAATTCCCCCATAGCAGTTATCAATATTATATAAACTTATATATATATATGTATATATATGTATGTATGTGTGTGTGTGTGTGTGTGTGTATCTGTGAATCTTCAAAAATTAAATGATTGCATAAGTTCGAAAATATTATTTGGCTTCTCAGGGGGAGTAAAGACTATGCTATATTTTTAATTGTCTCCCTATCTTCCCTCCCTCTCCTCTCCCTTCTGCTTCATCCTCTCCCCTGCCCTCCCCTATGTTATAATTCCACTAGATTAAGTGTTGCCATGCCTTTGGTAGGTCTAGTACAAGAGTTCGACTAACTCACATCCAAACCTAGTTTTCGTGGCTTGTATTTTTAATATTTCAAAAAACAAAAACATAACAAACTGAATATGCACCCACTTACAAATATACATATAGGAAAATAGGCAGGGATAAAGACATATAAATGTGTATCTATTAATGTGTCAAGCATTTTTAAGTTCTCTGAATAAGTTAGCTAGCTGACACATATATCACATTAATTTATAAAATATGTCTATGATTCACATAGATGAATTTTCAAATGAGGGGCATATTTGCATAATTTTCAAGAAAAAATAATTTTTGAGAAAAAGTTTTAACCTTGCTATAACTTTAAGAAAATCCAAGCATCTAAGACATTATCATCTATTCATTGGAACAATGATTATTTCATGTCATGTCTTTTAAAATATTGACTTTACATCACATGATTAGAGTCATTTCTCCTATTTTTTCTAAAGGAAAAAATTTGCCAAGGTCTTAGAATTCATTGTGATTCATTGCCTCTGTGCCTACAGAAGTATTTTGAGAGCACTCTTCTCTAACACAAACACCTTGTGAATTGATTTGCCATATTACATGTCAGAACAAATGGCCAGCTGCTCTAAGAAAATAGAGCAATTCCCATCACGACCTCCTCTAAACATCTTATGTTCATGGGCAATTCAAAGAGTGTGACTTAGGTATTATGTCTATTCTTTTCTGACAGTATGTGCCCAATTACTTAAAAATCTAACTTGTAGCTATTGATCTCTATTGAATTTTCTTTGTCCTCCAAAGCCTTTGAGGAATTCTCTAAGGCTATACAACTGTATTTTCCTGAAAGGTAAAAGAAGAAAACTCTAGGAGATTAGTGTGCACAAGAGTGATTCTGACATCTCCACTCACTGTGTCTGTACTGTCCCTGAATTTGTTTATGTTCACTATTTTATATTTTATGTGTCTTATAAAACTCTCAGTGAAGTTAATTTTAGTTCTGGACATTATTGGGGCATAAAACATTATGAATAATAAAAGCCAAACAAAATTTAAGTCATTAAAGAGGGCTAAGTTTTAAAAATATTAAAATATAAAGAACTTTTTCAACAGTCTTAGATGGTAGCATTTGAGATGGCTAAAAAATGGTTCTATTACTAAATGAAAGCTCAACAAAGACTCATTAAAAAACAATGGTTAGGGCTGGATCTGTGGCTCTGTGGTTAGGAAGCTTGCCCAGCAGTTGTGAGTAAGCAAGTTCAAACCCCAGCACCATGTACACAGCAAAGTCTCAGAGCAATGAAAGCCACATGAAAAGCTAAAAAAAAAAAAAAAAAAGTTTCTCTCTCTCTCTCCCACTCTCTCTCTCTCACTATCCCTTCATCTTTAATTAAAAAAATGGTTAATGAGGAAAATACTAAAAAAGTATAGAGAGCAAAAAGAAATTGTACTAAAAAAGAGAGAGTGAAATCCACTGAGAAAAAAAAAAGAAAAAGAAATCTTACAAACATTTAGATTCAGCTTCACAATAATGCAAAACAAATCTCAAATAATTGAAAGAGATTTTGTTAAATTACTTAGGAAAAGAAGAGTTGATTTCAAACTATTAACATTATTTTAATAGATTGATTTCTTGTTAGACAATATGCTTTCTTTCTTGAATTAAGTTGTGAGTTTATTGAGGCTTAACTGGAGGAATTGTGATCACAAATAACCCATGTGAAGCAGACGGCCAACTGTGAGTCACTCCACATGATTAACTGATGTGATATGGTTGTCAACAAAAATCTTTTCATTTCCATATGAAATTTCAGCTTCTACCAGGTGAACAAAAGCAGTTTCAAATCAGAGGAATATATTCAGTAGAGACTAAACTAAAACTAGCTCTCCATGGTAGGAAATGATGTCAAAAGTGGTATCCATTTATCATATATTTCAGACACTGCAAGTTCCAGTGTATGTAGTACTTCATTACCTGGGGAGAAGTATTTCAGAGCAGGAGTAGAAGTCCTTCTACGTTCTGCCTTCACAATTCTTCCTTGTGTTATATTCTCTAAATCTAGAAAGTGTGCATTCAATCTTATGTTCCACATGTAAGTGTTAGTGATTGTTTTAATTTTTTTTAAGACAGAAGAACAGAGAGAAATAAAGAGAGAGAGAGAGAGAATCAATTTTTATTAAGTTTTTTCACATGGCTTTCGTTGCCCCAACACTTATTTGTGTACGTAGTGCTGGGGTTTGAACCCATGTACTTGCACATGCCAGGCAAGTGCTGTGACTGCCAAGCTCCACTCCCTGGTGATTTATTTTGAGAACAGCAGTTACATCTTGAAGGTGACTTTAAGGTGCTCAAAGGTAATTTAATAACTATGAACCTTTTAGACAAAGAAATTATGATAAAACAAGAAAGTAGCTCTGTGAGGTGGCATGGGCCTGTATCTGAACAATGAAGACTGGGATGGAAGGACCACTTATGGTAGGAGCTTGAGACACCTTGGGCAATGTGTCATGATCCCATCTCAAATAAAAAGCAAAAATATTCAAAAAACAAGCAAACCCCTGTCACAGTGTTAACAGCTGCACAAGTAGTTGACACAATTATCTGAGACACAAGATTTCATAGTACCAGGAACTCCTAACTATTCCTCCAAAGAAAGCTTGACTTTACAAAGGTAGAGAATGATAATGTTGGAGTAGGAGATTGCTTTACTGAAATGGAGGAGTCACATGGATTATTCTCATGAGAGTGCCATACGAACAAACGGCCTGAAGAGTTGACCATCAATCCCGACTGCAAGCTGCACTATCTTTAAATTAATAAATGAAATGAAATGGTTTTACCCTTTCTCTTCCTAGGTATGTTTTGAAAAACTCCATTGATATTCTTTCCCAAATTATTTAAGTGTGGGTATACCATAACTAATTGAACATTGAAATGTGTTCTATTCTTGTAGAAACAGGAAACCATGCATACTACTTATTTGTCAGCTGTCCTGCTGATGATGCTATGATTCGTTGTACCCCAATAGCCACAACTGTCACCACTTTTCCCTCACAGTAAGGATGACTTATAATCACCTCCTCCAACAATGCTTTACTAAGCTGGTAAACTCATCAAAGGTGCAGTAGGCCTGTAAGACTTACATAACTGCCCTAAATATCTCACTGCACTCTGACTTCTCCTAGTAGGTGAATTATGACCTTGCTGTGCTGGAGGAAACCTGTGCCCACGCCCTGTCTGGGTACAACATGCAAGCTCTGGTCCTTTACCAGCTCACCGAGATTCTTCCTCGACTGTCCAGGATGGGAATTTGATTGTGTTCATACACAAACTATTCCCACGTTTTCTACTTTCATAAGACTTACCCAAAGTTTGCAAAAATATTTGCTTTGTGTATTACATATCAGGGTAGGAACCACAGTTTCTAAGTATTTGTTACCATCTTCAGCAATAATATACTGCCTGAAAAAAATGCAGCTAGTGAATGCACACAGTTCAATATAAGTAAAGAGTGGATTGAACTTAACGTAAACACAACACACACCCATTTCCACCACACATGCAAATAAGAAATTGTCCAAGGCCATGCTCAGAGCACCAGGGCCCTTAAATAGCCTTATGCCTTTTCTTTTAAGCATCAGTGTCACTTGGAATAAATTTGATACTGAGGGGAATGTTAGGTGTCAAATGACAAATAAGAAAGCATACCTCTTCACTCTCAAAACGAGGGTATTTTTGAGGATGCTGCACATGAAGGAAAAATAAACATCGATATTTGTATATAACAGAGGAATCCATTTTCAGTCCAAATATCAAGGAGAAGGTTAATTTCATCAAAAGGAACAAATTATTGTAGCACTTTTGCTATGGAAGTGTATGGCAGAATACTAAACAGAGAGGCAGAACACACGATTACCAAGTCGGAGAACAGAGCCCTTTCCCTGGAAGGAAGCAGCTAGAGAGCTCCAGGGCAATACAGGCAGAGGCCAAACAGTGCTATTATGAACCCACGGATTAAAAGGCGACCTGTGTAAGGACAAAGTCTGATTACTTCCAGTGAACTGGAATGCATATAATAAAAATTCAAACAATATTCATTTAAAATCGAGCCAAAGATGGAAATTATTAGGCACATCTAAAGGAAAAAGTAAAGAACAATTCAGACAATCTCAATCAATGTCTTCACAGGCAGAATTGTTTAGTGCAACAGTGAAATTGATTCTGAGATTCATCATGGGGAAAAATATGAGAATTTTTTAAAAAGAATATTAAGATATTCTGTGTGTAAAAGCATTGCAATATATCATGCTATTTCAAATCAATAATAGTAACACATAAAAGAAAACTTAGAACACCATAGGGTTAATGCTTACATAATTTTAATATATAAAGAGTAAAGTTTTAAGTAATTATTAGAACTTTTAATCAAGTGATGGTGACAGAATAAAACTGTTTTTTTCCTGTTCTATTCTTTGAAACATAACACAATGAGTACAACAATAATCTCAGCAAAGAAAGAGCAATTCCAATTCAATGATAATTTTAACTGTGAAGCAATTATAACTGAATATCACTAAGGCTTCTCAAATACTATTGTTACACACAAATCCCATCTCATTTCCTTCTTAACTTGGTGTGACACCTTAATCAATTCAGGTAACGTTCCACACTTATCAATACTTTCAACACATCCTACATGATTTTCATCTTCATCTTTTATCATTTTCCTCCACCGCGGCTGAAGATTCATCAGAAGCATACAGGCAGAATCTTCATGGACAGGATTAGTGTGCTTATTAAACAAATTTGAATGAGACCACAGAGAGAAATCATCATCTTTGAACCAAGAAATAGCACCTTGATCTTGGATTGTCCAGCCTTCGGAACTGAATAAATAAATATTTGTTTATAAGTCACACAACTGATGTTGTTTTTTTACGGCAGCCTAAATAGGCTACGACAGAAGGGGATGTGCTTTCGTAAAAAGCTGCTTATGTAAATACTGATCTCTTCCAATAAACGCCTTCACACAAACATTGAGACTTGCCTTTGATCAACTATCTGGGTATCATGGCCTCACCAAGTTGACATAAAATTAAGTATCATAGGTTCACCCCGTGTCAACTAGGCCTCATGGTACAAATCTCAAATTACGCTTTACCTAAATAAAAATAATGGCCATGTTGTATTGGTTTCCAGCATTGCACAAGCATCCACAGGCAACTACGACTGCATAAGCATTCCCTGGAGGAGGATAGAACGGACTTGGGAATCGTCACAGTTTCCCTAGATATCCCGCAACTTAAATGTCCCAATATTATGTCAACAGAGCTTAAATTCTGTTATGCGAAGTGCATAACAATGCATGCTGGTATACGATAAGGGCATAAGAGGAAAAAAGTAAAAGATTGTGCATACTCACCCTTCTACAAACCAAATCATAACAAATTGGGAAGAAATACCTGTGAAAAATTGTCCTCTTCTCTAACAGTTCATTTGGCTGTAACTGATATTTATAATTACCCTTTTCTACCACACCAATGTCCCCATTGTCTTCAACAAGCCCCTTCTGCGTTTCACCTGATGGGGACCCCAAATCTTCCTTCCTGAGGTATCTAGCCCCTGAGTGGTTCTGCCTAAGTTGGGTTGTTGTAGTTTTCCATTGACTTTAAACATAGGACTTGATAATATTAAGAGATACCCTTAGAGACACTTCTCTACCTCCTTTCTGAAATGAAAATACAATTTCCCTTTGGTAATCTGGATTGATCACCAAGCCCCAGTGCAGTAATTCCCTTCTTTGTATGGTGATTCAGACATGAGAGGCCTAAAGTGTCCAATGGCAGTCTAAATTCTAGCTAATAGGACCATCGTGTGCCTCATTGGAAACAAAGACTTCTAGGCCAGCAGGGTGTGGAAACTCGGAAGCAACGGTTTTTCTAGTGGATCAACTCAGGGTAATAATATTATCACTCTTGTTTTCATCCTTTTCGTCCCTGGATCTATTAATCCTGGCTATGGGAGAAATAACAGCTCATATTTGGAGAGTATTCAGAGCATACACAGCCTCCTGGGAAACCTTGTCTTAGGCCTGTAAGTTTTTGCTGCCTAGCTGGCCCTGTACCTGAGCCTTCAAAAGGCCACTCCAACACTCAGTCAAGCTTACTGATTCAAGATAGGTGGGAATATGGGAAGACCTGTGTATTTCATGATCGTGGACCTATATTTGTAAAGTCAGTATTAGCATTAGTCAGCTTCATGTTGCTGTGACCAAATGTCCAACAAGAATAAGAAGGTTAATTTTAGCTCATGGTTTCAGAGGATTCAGTGTAAAGTTGACCCACCTCTAAGGCAAAAAACATTACATTCGAAGGTGTTGCAGTGGAAAGCTGCTCCGCTCATGGCAGCTAGGGAGCAGAGAGGTACAGAGAAGTGCTGGGGAGAATATAAACCCTCAGAGCACACTCTCAGTGAGTTTCCTTCAAGTAGAGCCCTCCCTGCACTAGCCCATTAACTATAAAGGGGTTATCAGCAGGATTACTTCCCTGAAAGGGTCAGATTCCTTGTGATCCAATCATTGCCTGAAAGCCCCACCTCTGTCCCTTGCTGCCCTGGGGACCATGCTTTTTACACAAAACTTTGGGGGCATTTCAAATTTTAAACCTAACAGCATTATCCACATTTATCCTAATTCATTATCCTACACCCTTTACCCCACATATTATCCAGACTTCTGACTGTATAAATTGGCAAAGTCATGAACATATTTATTTTGGACTGTAGCACATTTCTTCATTAATGACATTTTAGGCATCATCTAAAGTGAGTAGTGGAAATCGGGGTCTGGGTAGGTCTAGAAGCAAAGAGAAGCTGAAAGAGTTGGTGTTGAAGTCTGTGTACCAAGGCCATCTGGAGACAGAAGCCACTCTTTCTTAGGAGACCTTAGTAGATGAGTCTCACCCACCTTAGAAAGATTAATCTGCTTGATTCAAAGTCTTCTTAGTTAGATATTGAATTCATCTAAAATGTGTTAATGCAATATGTACGCTAGTATGTGAACCTACGAGCTGAGTGTCATGGACTAGTCAGGTCGACACATGTTGATCATCACAATGATGACTCTCTATTCTGTCTCCCAGCTGTTTTCTGTTTTTCATGGTCTCTAAGGTCTCATGGTCCAACGTTTGCAAAGACTATTCCTGCACTCCACCCGAACTTTACGATTCTCCTTTGCTTCTGGCTGCACATCAAGTCTTAACTGTGGTAAGTTGCAGTACCCTGCATTTCCAGATAGTCATTGGAAAATACCCCTCAACATAGCTTCTTATTAGTTTCAGAAGATCTAAAATCCTTATGAATAATGATGACTTGTTTCACACATAAAATGAATTTACAATTTTCTAAGGCTGTAGAAGAAATATGTTGATTACCAGCTAATAAATAAACAGATGTCACAACCTGGAAAACTTATGTCTGGGCTCCAAATAATTGTTTCCTTCAAGTGCTGAAACATAAACTGTTGAAAAAATTCCTAAGAAAAGTATCAGAAACCCTTGTAATTCTCCTGAAGTGTCAAATACAATAAAACAAAACTCATAGCATGAACAAAAGCAGGACTGTACTCATTTAATTTGTTATTTATGTAATAACTGCCTAAAATATACATATTCCTATATTAGGTACTTTCAAATTTTGAGTTGATTATTTCCATTTCAAAGATATAGGAACCAAGACTTGAAGAGGTTAAGAAACTGCTTCAGTAATGCAGGCAGGTACGAGGTATGCCAGACCTCCTGCCAAGAGTTTCTGTGCCTTTCCTCTGATCATGTCTCCACCTATATGAATCCTGAAATAAACATTTTGAAAATTTAATTTTAGTTACTATGTTTGCATGTCTTAGCTTTGTATTACAAAGATTTGAAACCACCACTCTTGTTGAAATTTGTACGCCTTTATTTCTTAAAACCCATTAAAATATTTGAAATTCTATTTTTATCACACCATTATTTAAAGATTTTTAGGATTATTTCTTGTGTTAATCAGCTTTCCACTACTATAATTGAGATAACCAAGATTAAATACTTACAAGATTAAATAATTATGTTTTCAGAGGTCTCCCTCAGTTAATTGGTACCATTGCTTTTGGTCCTATCACCTGTGGTGAGAGAGCACATCATGGCGGGGTTCATGTAGACGAGCAAAACCTTGCACATCAGGGCTGGTAGGTACCCAAAGGAGAAGGAAGGGCTGGGGTCCCACCGTTCCTAAAGGAAGCAAGCAAAGGAAGAGGAAGGACTGAAGTCCCACTGATCTTAAAAGAAGCAACCAAGGAGGAGGAAGGGCTGAAGTTCTGCTGTTCCTAAAGGACACACTCCTGAAATAACCTGAGACCTGGCACTAGGCCCCACCTCTTCAAGGTTCTGCCACTCCCAGTAGCACCTTACTCAGAACCACACCTTTACCACCTGTACTTCTGGAAGATACTTAAGACCCAACAAGAGCATTCATTTGGTGCTTTTCTGTATTACTGGTCAATGTGGAAATGAGCATTCTGTTTTACCTATGTAAGTTTTCTGAGTTATTTGATTTCAAATGAAAATACCTACCCAATATTTTCTCTTTGCTTCTTTCTATCAGTCTCCTACAGTCACTAAGACTCATAAATTAGAATTTTAATCTAAATTTGCTGTTTCAGCTTTTTAAATCATCCAGATATTTTGTAGTAGGGACTTAGAAATGGCCACAAATTTCACATATGAGATTAATTTTACCTGTTAACTTCTACTCAGGACCAAATTTTCAGAAAGAATGCTCTCCTACTGAGGTGAATAAACAATCACTGCTAGTTTTCTATCCAAAGTAGGGTTTTTCTTTCTCTACATTCCTACTGTGACAGAGATAGATTACAGAAGTGTTCGTTGCTTGTTTTCTTTCAGCAGTATCAGCATTTTATAGTTTTTATCAGCAGAAGTGTCCCTGTAGTCACTTGGGTGTGGCATGAAGTGTTAATTTCATCTTTTAGTACGATTATCAGTTGACTATTTTTTTCTAAATTTCAAAATCACTACTATATATATATGTATATATTTAAAAAATATAGTTAACTTCTATGGATGAAGCATAGAGAAATGAAATCTGGGGATTGAATAGTAATCTATCCTAGTGTGATAGAATAGGGAAAAATTTGGTTCCATAATTACTCTCTTAATTGGTGTTAGACTTAAATCAGTAGAAATGTATTACTGTATCACAATTTAAGCTTCAATAAAAGTATGCTTACTTAATTTTCTAGTAACATAAAAAATAGTTAACTTGTGAATGTTACTATTTTGAATTACATTACCACAGATTTTACAGTTAACTATTAAAAATATATCTTTTAGATATTTAGTGTGTGTGCATATACGGGTGTGTGTGTGTGTGTGTGTGTGTGTGTGTGTGATGTCTGGATATAAGGTGTCCCGCAAAAGTTCAATATGCTAGAGAAATGATTGGATTATGGGAGCCTTAACCCAATCAGTGAATTAATCCCCTGATAGAGATTAATTGAATAGCGACTGTAGGCTGGCAGGTGTGGCTGAAGGAACTGGGTCATTGGGGGCATGACTTTGGGGTAGATATTTTGTATCTGGCATGGAGTTTCTGCCTCTGCTTCCTGGAGCTGTGCCTTGACCCACTTCACTCTGCTATACTCTTCCACCTTGATGTTTGCCTCACCTTGAACCATGAGGAATGAAGTCAGCCATCTATGGACTAAGACCTCTGAAACCTTGAGCCACAAATAAACTTTCCCCCTTAAAATTGTTCTCATTGGGTCCTTGGGTCACAGCAACAAAATGGCTGACTAAACCAGTGTGCGTGTGTCTCCATTAATATTAATATTTGCATCCACCTTAAAGCAAATGGGGACAGTAAGACACCATGTCCTTGAATGCCCCCTTTCCATTTCCAAAAACCTAGCCAAGTTAATGGAACAATGAGAGCAAGCTGGCCTAGAAAGGCGAGATACCTATCATCTTGAAGGACAGTTGCTTTCTCTTATACACAGGGAGCTAGGTAGGATAAGTTAGCATCATCTTTAGATATGAGGCTTACTCCTTACTCCCCCAAGAAGCCAAATAATAATTACACAATCATAAGTGAATATATATATATATATATACATATATATGTATATATATATATATATATACATGTTGAGAGAGGCACACACATGTCTGATGTAGAGGGAAATACAGAAGAGTCAAGAGAAGAGACTGTTGTGTGGGGGAGGTGGTGGGGGCGATTCTGGATTAGGATCAGGGGCATATCATACTGTTACTGCATTTATAATGATGATTGTACAATGACTCAACTTCTCAATAACATTTATCAAAAAGCTACTTTCTTACATTTACTACAAGGTTCTCCTTGGGATGCTGATCAGACAAGCAAAGTAAGCGAACTAAGCAAGGTAATGTTGGTGGTGCCAGTGCTTCTGAAGCAGACATACAAAACACCTCTCTGAGTGAGGACCAGTGCACAACTGAGGGCACTGTGGATGGAAGAGGTGTCACTTGTCCAGCCAAAAGCCCCTGGACAAAAGCCAGGAGGGAGAGTACAGGTGCTGTCCATCAGCCTGTGACCGCTGAACTCTTCGCAGAGCAGTCTCTGGCCTCTTATTAGATCCCCCCAGTAAAACACCCATCTCCCTTACTGTCTCCAAGCACTTTCTTTGGCCTGTATGCAACCTGCCCTACTGCCTGGCACAGGGCTGTGGATGAGGCAATGTTTGATCCCTAAAACATACAGTTCTAATGAGATACCTTTCATGAAACTAATCTAACAGATTTAGTCATCCAAAAATGTCTCTTGGAGGTCTTAGATAGGAAGATGGGGTTTGAATAGTGGGTAGTGAAGAGGGAAGGGTTGAGGGCAGGGTGAGGCAGAAGGGAGCTTTGTGTGTGATGTCTCCTCTAATTCTCACACATGTGTGTGCATTCAAATAGTAATAATCTCCATGACTTGGAAATGAATAGTAAGATGCAGAATGATCAACTGGCCCCATGGCTAGATAGTAGGATAACACAGATACACAGATATCAGGATCAAAATGTGTGTGTGTGTGTGTGTGTGTGTGTGTGTGTGTGTGTGTTTCATGCTCTTACCCCCTGGTCTCCTACTTCTTACATTCTTGAGGCAGAGAGGAGAAGGCTGAGCTTACCGTCCAGGTCACTCACCTGATCAGATGGAGGAGGCACTGAGAAAGGTGGGGAGAGGAGCTGGACAGTGAATTCAGAGCTGGACAGATTCACAGCTGTAATGTCCTTAAAAACACTGGAGGCTGAAGTTGTTATCTAATGCCATACAAACATAATGATTTTCAAAAGTTTATAAAGTTGTTCACTTGCAAATTTTGTAAAGGTTATGTATTTTTAAGTAGTTTTGAAAGCTCCTGGGCAGAATATATTCACATATGCTCTGACATAGACGAGCGCCCTTCCTGCCCTAAACCAAGCCCTTAGCATCACATACTCCTGTTTCCTGCATTTCCAATTCATGCAGTACCTAACAGCTTCCACACTCAGTACTGTGCTCCATTACTATATTTTGTGTCTAGATAGGTTTCTGTACCTCCAGTAATAAAAACCAAATTTTGATCAGCCATCCTAAAGATTGAATAATAAAATCATCAACATATGAAAAAAATTGTCAAAATATGTAGAAAGATGGTATTGTAGAATTGTAAAATAGAGCATGATGATCATGATAAGAAGAAAAATGTCATTTTTCTTGGTTTGGGGAGTTTTTGATTTTTCATCAGCTGTTAAAATCACAGTGCTTTCATAATCTTTGATCCTATTGGTGAGAAGCAGAATTGCTGTGCACTCATAGCAAATCTGATAATAAATGCATATCCATTTTTTCCACTAACTGAGTGTCCTTCAATTTGCTCAGTTTGCAGACTCCAAGTGCTTAGAGAATCAGTCCCTCAGGACTTCTCTCTTCAGACCCACAGTCCCCACAGGGAAATCCAATGTGGCTGTGAAGTCCGAGGTCCCCACACCCCTCACCCTCATGCATGATCATTTGCTGGAACTTATCATCAGAGAACTCATTAAACATTTCACTTATGCTTGCCAGATTATCATAAAAGCTAAGCATGAACAGACAGGTAAAGAAGTTCAGGGTACAAGATGTGAAAGGGCTCCAGGCACAGGAGCTTCTGTCTCTGTGGAGTTGACACACACCACCCTCCTTGCCCACGAATGCATCCAACAACACAGGCCCTCTCCCAATGCTGTGATTTAAAGATTTTTCAAGAACCTTCACCATGTAGATGTGATTGACCATTAACTCAATCTCCATCGCCTTCCAGGAGAACGGAAAGCTCCGAGTTTCTATGTGAAGCACTCAAAAGAAAAATACTTGCAATCTCACGTTTGCTTGTTATTGCTTCACAGAGCACACTGGATAGATGCTGGTTTAGACTGCTAGGGTCGCCACAACAAAATAACACACCCTGCAGACTAAGTGCTTTAAACAACAGAAATTATTTGGTTTTTTCTTTGTTTGTTTTTAGTTTCAGAGGCCAGAAATCTGAGATCATGTTCTTAGCATGGTTGGGCTCTGGTAACATTTTCCCACTTAGCTTTTATTTTACCTTATTTACTTATTTATTTACTTTTGGTACCAGAGATTGAACCCAAGAATGCTTAATCACTGAGCTGCACCCCCAGTCCATTTTTAATTTTTCTTTACAGACAGGGTTTCCCTAAGGTGCTTAGAGCATTTCTAAGTTGCTGAGGTTCAAATCAAATGCCTCAGTCCCCTGAGTTGTTAGGATTATAGGCAAGTGTCCGCACACCTAGCTTCCCCCTATGTACTAGCTTCTCTCTGTGTGCTACGTGGTCTTTTCTTGGTTGCTGAAATAAAGATAAAGAGAAATATTTTATCCTCTTCATATAAGGCCATGAACCCCATTAGGTTAGGAACCTCCTCATTTGGCCTTAATTACCTTCTAAAAGCCCTGTCTCCAAATATAATCACATGGGGGAGGCTAGAGCTTCAATTTATGAATGGGGAGGACGTAGTCTACTTGCAGCAGATAGAAAGATAGAAAAACTGCATTGGAAGACATGGTGAGAAGCAGTTTTCAAGAGAAAGTCATCAGGAATCAGTAGTGATGGTGTTCTTGCAGCAAAACACTGAACTGGAAATACCTTATCTCAGCAGGTTCTCACCAGGGTCAGCACGCTGCTGAGAAGCTGCACCTGGACTGCAGCTTTGGGCCAGGGGCCTGCTGTCCGTTACCTGGTGGCTTTCTAGTCCTGTGAAGGGCATCCTGAGGAAACGACATGCACCTGGACTGGAGGTAGTGATGCATTTGAGCACCATCATGGGTGCACGGGGAAACCTCCCACATCCACTCCCAGCCCGTTCCATGTTGCAGGGAGCTGGACTTCTCATGCAGAGAGTCCACAAATCAGACTCTTCATCACTTTTTACCTTCGCCAGTCCATTCCCATCAGCCCAGACGCCAGCCAGCACCGAAATATTTTACTCTAAACAATATTTAATATTCAATATTTAACAATGTCTAACTTTGTAAGAGAAATTTTATCCGGTTTAACTTAATGCCTGAGACGCTGAATGTGGTACACATACATGTATACTGGAAATGATTTATTGTACATTAGTTTTTGAAATGCAGTCTATAAAATTTGCTTTTCCTAAGCTTGGTGATTCCTGGCAGACATACGCCCTCCTTGTCTCTATAACTTCTTCTTAGATGGTGCTGACTTAAGGTAAGTAGCCTGCTTCAAGTCTTCCTCATCCTCCTGATGGCTGTAGTAACTGTTATGATATTATTATAAAATTATTTCTAGGCCTCGCATTTCCATGCCAGAACATTTTGGAAGGCTTTTTTGTCCTACAGAATAAAATGTAACAGGCTTAACACATGCTGTGGGCCTCTAACAATGTAATCCTACTTAACAATGTCCTGACTTTTTCCTTGCTCTCATTCCTGCAAAATCTGAAGACAAAATTTCCATTCCATCTTTCTTCAAGATTTCCCTATATCCTTCTTGCTTGTCAAATTGTCTATAGTTGTTAGATACCTTATGTCCTCTGAGTGAATGTGATTTTCTTAGCACAGAATAAATATGCCAATTCCAAGTCACAGAGTTGAATTTGAAATGAATTTTCATCCTTCTACTGAGAGATTGTTTTTAATTAAATTAATTTAAACTAGTATAAATTATAATACATATGACATAATTTCTCAGATATAAAGTTGTTCTGTGAATTGCGTACATCACCTATGGAATGACTGTAGTGTCGTGATTCATTGGAATTTTCTGACTACAAATTTGCAAGTTAGGGAATTGTTTGGAAACAGAAAAATGGCAGCCTCTCGGCTTAGCTCAATTGCAAGCCTTCTTCTCTGGGAGTCTAACATGCAGAGTTAAAAACCTGAAAGGAATGTGAAAATCATTTGTAGTTTTGAATGACATTGATGGGGTTGATCAGATTCCAGAGTAATATGGAAATTTCTTTGCAAGGAAAATCCGTTTTACTTGGTAACATGGATTCTTTGTTTCCTAACAACAGTACAAATTTCTTCCCCAGGCTTAATCTAAATTGTTCTTGCTAAAATTCTAACATTGCCACAGAAAAGGTCATTGCTCCATGGACAATCCTCCTGTTCCTTGAACATTATGTCTTCCTTTAACATTTTGACTTTGAAGCCACACTGAGACTCATTCTTTTCTCTCCCTCCCATGGGTCAGTACCCTGACTTTTCATTGCTCTGCTTGTTCCTCTGTGGTGTCTTGCTCAAACACCTATAACCGCTTTCTTGCTTCTTACCAGAGTCTCTGCTTATAGAAGAGCTACCCAGGGTCTGTCTGAATTTTTTACTCCTAGGTTGCATAGAAATCAATTATACTAAAGTCTGTATTCCATACAGATTTCCACAGGGAAGTAACAGGATTTCTTTTCTTCTTCTTCTTCTTCTTCTTCTTCTTCTTCTTCTTCTTCTTCTTCTTCTTCTTCTTCTTCTTCTTCTTCTTCTCCTTCTCCTTCTTCTTCTTCTTTTTTTAAGAGGAACAGTGACAGGAAGAGAGAGAGAGAGAGAATCAATTTTATTTAGTTTTTCACGTGGCTTTCGTTGCTCAGACACTTTGTTGTGTACGTGGTGCTAGAGTTTGAACTTGCGACCTTGCACATGAGAGGCAAGTGCCATAACCACTAAGCCACCACTCCAGCCCCAAGGATTTCTTTCTCGTACGTAGTGAACCCTACAGATTTTAGGGGTTATATCAAATCCATGAGATGTCTACAGATGAGATCTTATTTAAACAATGTATCATAAAAAGGGCTTCTCATGCTGTGAAAATATGGTGGCTTCCAATGATAGTGTTTTACCATTTTTTAAAATTGTGGACTTTCCCTAAATTTTCATTTCTTTTTAGGAAATGAAGAGATGTTGCTAAACATAACTCAATTCTTTTTTAAAGTTCAGAGTCTGTCACTTATCAGAACAAATAGACATGGCTCCAGTGGGCCCTGCATACGAAATCACCAGCAGGATAATCCTACAGGATGTCAGTTTCTGTGCTTCAATGATGAAGCACTTCAATAATAGTTTTCTACAGAGGCATTTTTTACAATCCAATGAGCTAACAAATTCTAACTCACCGAGCTTAAAACAAGATGAAATAAAATAAAACATAAAATGTTCTGGGCATAGATATTTCTAGTAGCTTTTTTAAAAAAAATATCGAATTTCAAGTATTTCTTCTTATGTGGTTGGGTAATGATAATTCATGAAAAGAATATTCATTAGTATCTGTCTACTGTTAAAAGACTGTCCAAGTTATTTTTCCCCTCATGGTCTGAAAATATTTTATTTAAAGCCTTGAGCAGGATAAAATTAATGTTCAGTTCATCCCTTCTGCTGTCTTCACTTGTTTATTAATTAGCATAATCTTCTAACATTTAGCAAGATAAAGCTTGCTGAACACTGGGGAGATGCATTTAGAAAAGGAATACAAATGCTGGGGTGAATCCTATGTCCTCGCCAGCCTTCTCTCTTTATTAGTTCCAATCAAGGGAGGTCTGCTGCAAATACAGCAACAGTTTCTATTTACCTGGGATGCTTCCTCATTAGCAGCAAGAGAGAGACTGAAAGAATGATGATTAGCCCATCCTTCCTAAATTGTGGCATCTTGGGAAAATGTAGAAAGTGGCATATTTTAAGACATGTCAGGAATCACCATGGTCATGTTTATTGTTAGATAATTGCATAAGCAATTGTTTTAAAATAACGTTCCAAATTAATAGAAAAATAAATTAGTTTTAAAAGATGTTTTTTGCATTGAAAATAGTTGTAGTACAACATAACTTCACTGGACATTTCATCACGTTTAGTAACTGCAAGTAATTTTCTGATGATTATGGGTTTAGAGATTTCCAAATTCTTTCTATTACAGCATAAAGATTTGTAATAAAATTTTTAGTACAGGGACTAGAGTGGTGGCTCAGCAGTTGTGGCATTTGCCTAGCATGCAGTAGGATGTGAGTTCAAACCCCAGGACTACGTACACAATGAAGTGTTGGAGCAATGAAAGCCACATGAAAAAATAAATAAAATTGATTCTCTCTCTTTCTCTCTCTCTCTCACTCTCTCTCCCTCTCACTGTCCCTCTCTCTTCAAAAAATAAAAAGAATTGTACTACAAACACAAAAACACTCACATCTTATATATGAATAAGAAAATGTCTCTGTTGACATGCATATTATAAAACAGAATAAAAGGCCTAAACGATGTCCAAAGGGCCAATTACATGTCACTAATCTGAAATAGGTTCCAATTCGATGGCATATCTGTTGCTGAAGTCTGCATTCAAATAACCCAATATGCTCATCCTAATGAGAAATGGTAAATATGATTCCTAGAACACAAAATGCAAAGCGTTCATTCTTAGCCTGTATTACTTCCTTGGTTCAATGACCTTATTAATTCACCCAAGAAAGCAATGTGGTGCTAGGCATGCTGGTGCTCACCTATAACCCCAGTGACGCAGGACACGGAGTCAGGTGGATTGCATGCTCAAGGCTCAGCAAATTAGTGAGTACTAAGCTTAGGGAGATCTTCCTTCAAAATAAAAAAAATTAATAAATAAAAATGGAAAGGACTGGGGATGTAGCTCAGTTGTCAAGTGGGTTCAATCTCCAGTACCAAGAAAAGAAAGAAAGCCACGTAGCCTATGTCTCGGTGGACCTCACAAGCCTCAGATAACACACTTAGCCCACCTTTGCTGATTTTGAAAGTGGCTTCCAGCGACCCTCGGCAGTCCTGACCTTCACCCCCTTCTCATCCTTCTTAATTTTTCCTGCTCCCCTTTTTATCACTTCTTTCCTTTTAATCTTTTCCATTTTCTCTGCATCACACATTCCTCCCTTTTTTAGAAATGATACAATTTATCATAAAAGCTGAACCTCTCTAGTTGAAACTAGCAAACACAATATTTTGATTTTTCAAAAGAAACTTATTGCTCTATGTATTCTAATGCATTTTTGATAGATTCTATACTTTCCAATCACTTCTCTTTTTTGGCAATTATATTACTATGCTTTAAAATTTAAAATACTGTTCTTTTCTTTTAAAGCACTAGTTACAAACATATATGTAATGACATAGAGAGTAATAAATCCTTATAAAATCTTGGCTATATGCTTTTTGAATTCTTTAAAAATTCAAACGTCTAATAAATTTTGAAAGAGAACATAGAATTTGAAAGAATTTGCTAATAGAATTGAAGCAGTGGTGATTATTCAGCAATAGATGACTTCCGTCTGTGTGGAGGTTCAAATGTTGGTTGATACTTGGGCACCAATCTAAAAAAAGAGCAATTTATTCTTTAAGAACATTAAATATTCAAGGAAATTGATTAGTAGATTGAATTCATAGGTAAGAGTGACTAAAGATGCAAAGAAGAATTTAACTGGATATTCATTACCTAATCAAAATAATTTGTAAAGCCATATGTTAATACCTAGAATATATTTTATTAGACTTGGGACGTCAGAGTATAAATAAGGAATGAAGAAATGGTATGAAGAACTGGAATTAATGGAGACTCTAGCACATATATAATGATTTAAATATGTGGAGTAGGAAATAAATTTAGATTCAAACTTTCTTGGTAAGGGTGTGGGGCAACTGCCTTAAGCAGCTGGTCTAGCCCAGCCAGGTCCCTTCCAGGCCCAGACACTAACTCACTCTTGCTTTGCCTCCTTCTCTAAGTTGCTGAGCAGAGTTCCTTCTCATTATGGTCAGGATCAGAGGAAGATTCCAGGTGATGAGGTATGCTTGCAGCCACTGACCCCTCTCAAAAATCCCTGGACTGTAGTACCATTTACTATTTTTATTGGTGCATTATAATTACACACAATGATAACACTCATTGTGATATATTTGTACATGTGCACACTATACTTTGGTTTCCTTCACTCTCCCCAAACTCTCTTCCCCTCCCTCCCTCCTTTCCTCGCATAATCCCCTCTTCTGCTAGTTACTAATTGTTCTGTTTTTATGAAGTCTCTTTTCTTTCAGTTTTCTCACCCTAGTTTTTGATGATGAGAGAAAACACATGATCCTTGACTTCCTCAGTCTGGCTATGTTTTTTAGCGTGATGGTCTGCACCTCCATCCATTTTTCCTAAAAAAGACATCATTTCATTCTTCTGAGAGACTGAGTAGAAATGCCTTGTATATACATACCATACTTTCTTTTAAAACGTTTTTATTAGTGCATTACAGTTTTGCATAATAGTGAGTTTCATTTTGACGTTCTTCATGTGTGGTATATAATTTGCTCCATTTCAGTCCCCAGTACTTCATCTTTCCCTTCACTTCTTCCTTCTCCCTGTGCCCTTGTGAGTGCTAGTTTTCTTTCTGTTTACTGATTGATTTTTAACTGTTGTTTTATTGATAAAAACAAAGGGGGAATTTACTGAGGTAGTTCATATGTATAGATAGCATAATTTGGTCAATTTCATTCCTCAGTTCCTTCCTCTTCCCATCCTTCCTTCCTCCCCTTAACTCCTTTCGTCTGTTTCACTGATTTCTCTTCTATTTTCATGAGACCCCCATTTTTATTTCCTTATTTCTCTCCAGCTTCTGCATATGAGAGAAAACATTTGACCTTGATATTCTGAATCTGACTTAATTTCATTTAGCACAATATTCTCTACTTCCAGCCATTTACCAGCAAATGTGATAAATTCAGTCTTATTTATGGCTAGGTAAATATATGTTGTGTACATATACCACATTTTTCATTTTTCTGTTCATAGCCACCTGCGATGGTTCTATAATTTGGCTATTGTGAACTGTATTTCCATAAATACTGATATACCTATTTCCTTATACTATGCCATTTCAATTCTTTTGGGTAAAAACCAGGAAGTAGGATATCTGGGTCATAAGGTGGGAATGAAAATTAGTACAACCACTTTGGAAAGTGGTATGGAAATTACTTAAAGGGCTAAGAGTGTGACTGATGTGGTAACTCAGAAGTTATAGTGCTTGCCTAGTATGCATGAGGATGCAGATTTGTACCGCAGCACCACGTACACAATGAAGTGTTGGAGCAATGAAAGCCACATGAAAAACAAAATAAAACTGATTTTCTCTCTCCCTCTTTCTCTAAAAGAAAAAAAAAAAGACTAGCAACAGAATCACTAACCTTTTAAATCCCATACTTTTTACCACATGGCTGTCCATGCATTTTAGATTATGTAGTAGATCTCTGACCTTTGTCACTAGATGCCGGTAGTGCTCCCTGCCCACCAGTCACCATAATCAAATGTCTTCAGACATTGCTGAACATCATGTAGCTGTGAAAATTGCCTCCTGGCTGCCATCCATTGGCTTGCAATGGTTCTGCTAGGGCAGGGTTCATGGAGGAGCACATGGTGAATTTTAGAGGAAATCCATGCAGATGAGAGACTCTTAAAATTGATCTTCAAGGTAAATGTGAAACTCCTACATCTCCAGTACAGTGTTTTTAAAAGTGTAAGCCTTTTATTTTGCTTATTTGCTTGTAAATCTGTGGAGTGAAAACTAACACTCTGAAATTAGGGAATGCCCCATTGGTCATCTCTGTTTTCTAATTCATCTAAGTGCTGGGAAAAACATGAGACCTCGGATAAATATATGGAAATTGTTACCATGAAACACTCAATCAAAAAGCAATCCTACTGACTTTTTAAATGGATGCCAATAAAACACCAGAGTTTTCTAAGCCTCCTAGCATGGTCACTTGCTGTATGTCATTAATTTGGGGAATCTCAGCCATTATCTCTTAAATAATTCTTCTGCTCCCTATTTCCTCTCTTTCCTGGCATTACAGTTATGCCTAAGTGATACCACTGAAATTTCCCCACAGCTCTGTAGTGATCTTTATTTTTGAGTTCTCTATTCCCTTTGTCTCATATCACTTCGACCTATGAAGTCTGAATTGCCCACCGTTCATCTACCGATCCTTCCTCACCATGTCCTGTAGCCCAGCACAGACACTGTTTATTTATTTTGTGGTTTCCTTTCTTAATTTCTAGCAGTTTTCTACTCTTTATTAAAACTTCTCTCTCCCTTCTTGTGTTTCCCATCTGCTCTTGTAGAGCCTTTAACACATCCATCGTTATTTAAAAGAATGTGCTGTGCTTTGGATGACTGTTTTCTCTTCACAACGCAAATTCCTTTGTCTTTTGAATGACTTGTATATTTTTTAACCAAAGTCAAGAAGTATCTCTCTTTTTTTTTAATTTGTTCAACATAGTCATATATATTGGAGGGAATCAATCCATATTCATGCATACATGGATATTGACAAAGTAAGTTAAGACCGATCCTAGTCCAGGATCTCTCCCCTTTGTCCACTCCCCATTTTCATGTATCCTCTGCAATACCCCCATGTTACAGATAGAAATAAGCATATGCATGTATAGTCATTTTTTAAATTTCTGAGTTTCTCTGCCTGCCTGTGTATAGTTGGGTTTCTCATGGGAATCAAGAGTCCTCAGTTGCATTGATAACCCCCCAATCCCACCATCTCCTCCCTGCCTTCCTCCCTTATCCCCTCTCCTTCATAGTTATGGTTCCCCCAGCTTATGTGAAATTCCAAATATGTTGAGTTTATTATTTAAACCTAGCTAACTTTCATCTTGCCTTATATTTTACTCTAGCTTCTATATATGAGAGAAGACATTTGGCCTTTAGGTTTCTGAGTTTGAGATATTTCACTCAGCATAATTTTTTCCATTTTTCTTCATTTGGCTGCAAATGCCATAATATTGTTCTCTTTAATAGCATAATAGAACTCCATTGCATGTATGTATGTGTATGTGTATATATATATCATATATATATATCTTATCATATATATATATATATCTTATCATATATATATATATATCACAATTTTTTAATCCATTCTTCCAGCGAGGAGCATCTGAGTGAGTTCCATAGTTCAGCTATTGTAAATTGAGCTTCTATAAACATTGATGTAGCTGTGTCTCTGTACTATAAAGATTCTAGTTTTTTTGGGAAAATACCCAGAACTGGGATAACGGGATCTTAAAGTGATTCTAACTCTAGAATCACAGTTTCCACACTGTCTTGCAGCATGTTTATAGAAGTTTGGAGTTCCAACAACAGTATGTTAGTGTTCCTTTCTTCCCACAACCCCTCCAGCATCTGTTATTATTCATATTCTTCATTTTTGACCCTCTGAGTGGGGTGAGATAGAATCTTAGTGAAGTTTTGATTTGCTTTTCTCTGATTGCTAGTGATGTAGAACATTTTCTCAAATATTTATTGGCTCTTTGGACTTTCTCTCTTGAGAAGTTTCTGTCCCTAGCCCACTTATTGAATGGGTTATTTGTGGGTTAGGTGTTCAGTTTTTTTAGTTCTTTGAATATTCTGCATATTTTTCCCTGTCAGGGGAGGCAAAGGTGTAGCTGGCAAAGATTGTATTCTGTTCTATAGATTCTCTCTTGACACTCTTGACTAATTCTTTAGCTGTGCAGAAGCTTTTCAGTTTAATAACATCCCAATCATTTATTCTTGGCTTTAATTCTTGCACTATAGGAGTTTTGTTAAGGAACGAGGTGCCTACACCAATGTTGTGGAGTGTTGATCCTATATTTCTTCTAGCAATTGTGTAGTTACTGATTTAATTTCTAATTTGTTGTTCCATTGCAATTTGATTTTTGTGCAGGGTGAGAGATAAGGATTGGACTTCAGTTATCTGCATATGGCTGTCCAGTTTGTCCAGCACCATTTGTTGAACAGGCTATCTTTCCTCCATACTTTATTTTTGGCCCCTATGTCAAATATCAAATGGTTGAAGATTTGTCAATTTTTCTCTGTATCTTCTGGTCTGTTACATTAGTCTTCATGTCTGTTTTGATATCAATACCATGATGTTTTTGTTACTCTAGCCCTATAGTATAATTTCAGGTGAGGTATTGTGACACCTTCTGCTTCCTTATACTAGCTAAGTAATGTTTTGACTATTCTGGGTTTTCTGTTATTCCAAATTAATTTGAGTATTGCTTTTTCTATATCCATGAAGAATGTCATTGGTATCTTGCTGTGGAATTTCGCTGATGAACATAGATGCAAAAATCCTTAGTAAAATCCTAGCAAACCACATCCAAAACACATCAAAAAGATAATATGTCACAATCAAGTGGACTTCATTCCGGGAATGCAAAGCTGGCTCAACATATACAAATCAATAAAAGTAATCCATCACTTAAACAGAATTAAATATAAAAACCATATGATCATGTCAATTGATGCAGAAAAGGCCTTCAACAAATTCAACATCCATTCATGCTAAAAACTCTGTAGAAGATAGGGATCAAAGGAAGATACTTTAATTTTGTAAAAGCCATTTATGACAAACCCATAGCTAACATTATACTTAATGGAGAAAGACTGAAACATTCCCACTAAATGCAAGAACAAGAGAAGTTTCTCCACTCTCACCACTCTTATTCAAAATAGTCCTTGAAACCCTAGCCAGAGCTATCAGACAGGAGAAGGAAATCAAAGGAATTCAAATAGGAAAAGAGGAAGTCAAATTATCTCTATTTGCCAACGACATGATCCTATACCTAGCAGACCCACAAAGCTCAATCAGAAGACTTCTAGAGCTTATAAATGGATTTAGAAAAATGGCTGGTTACAATATTAACTAACACTCATATATCAATAGCTTTCCTGTATACCAGCGTAATTCCTCAGAAGAAGAAATCAAGAAATCCAAACCATTCACAACAAACCCCAAAGAGAATAAAATATTTGGGCATTAGTCTAACAAAGGATATGAAGAAATTCTACAATGAAAACTATTGAAGATTAAGAAAAGAAATTGACGAAGACCTGAGAAGATGGAAAAATATTCTATATTCTTGGCTAGGCAGAATCAATATAATTGAAATGGCCATTCTGCTGAAATCCCTGTGCAGATTCCACGCAACCCCCATCAAGATACCAAGAAGCATCTCTTATCAAGAAATAAGAACTGAGTGTGGGCTCCAGTATGGGATTGCACAGTAACCTGGCTAGTTATTGGACTGGACAGTTTAATTTTTTGTTATTATGGGTTGTTCTGTCTGATAATTTGTGGTTGGGACTTTCAACTGCTTGTTCCTCCTTTTCCTGATTTCTGGTTTCCCTAAGCACATCTCTCCAGGAGAAATTCATGTTTCCACAACTCTTTCAGATGTAACCTGTTGTTACAGGAGCACTGCTGGCCTCCAGGCAAGATGTCTGGACTAAGAAGGAGTCTTCATCTACATCTGTGTTGTAGTGGGGCTCCTTGGGTGCCTTTCTTTTGTAAGTACTTCTGCAGTGTGGCTTCTTAAGCATCTGCTCCAACTACCTCTCCTACTATAAATTTCATGATAATATCTGGAAGTCCCAAACCATGTTGTCCCCTTTCCTCCACCTTTGCTGACACAGACAAATTGCAGAAAACTGGGGAGAGAGAAAAATACTTTCCTCCAGCTGAAATAAGAAGGCTCTAGTAGTCTCTCCTAGCAAGTAAGGACCTTGGCGAGTCTGCCGGTGGCAGATCCCACAGAACTGTAGAGGCCTTTAAGCAGTTTCCTCTGCAAATTTCTAACTTTTCTTAGAGAAAGTCCACATACATCCTCCACCAATTTATCCTTTTCAGGATTTCTCTCTGCTTGCTCCAGTGGATCCCGCAGGCAAGCACATCTAGGCTGCAAGAATCTCCAGAATGGGGCTAGGGTGTGCTCTGTTTCCTTGGGGGTCCCAGAAACAGTACTGCTTCGGTTTCCCAGCTTTGTTGTTGTTGTTAAGTGTAAGAATTCTGACTTTCAAGAACTTTACACATGCCAGCGCTGAAACGGGAAGTTAAGAACAGCATTGAAAGCTGATTTTCTAGTCTTCCCTTTCTAATCTATTTTCTATAGTAAAGAAAGAAGAAAGATTTTCATTTTCTTTTGTCACATTTCAAGAAATGATACAAAAGTATGGCATAGGGGAAATATAAAGTTCACATCTGGAATTAAGCATCAGTCACTGCTATCTGCTTTATTGTTTTTCTCCTCTTTGTTTAAAGAAACTGCTACTCTTCTTCCCAAAGATTAGTAAGTAAACGGCTTCTTTTTTTGTTAGTTAGTGTTGAGTAGTAGTTCAGATTTTCAGTATCAGTTTTCATACGGAATACTTGTGTATGGGGGTGAGGAGGGTGCATGTGTAGCTATTTACTGATGAGTTTTTCTTGGAAACAAAAGCATCGTCTTCACTTCTGATGTGATTGTCCATCAATTAAGTTGGACACCTAGTACAGCTTAGCAAAATTAAATGGAATAATATATGAACAAAGAGATAGCATTATTTCTTGTTCAGTATCTATTCACACAAAGTTAGTCTTGAGAAAATGCAGTTTAGTGTGTTAGATTCCCACTTACTAATTTACCTAGTCACACAGAAAACACTATCTTTCCAGAGTTTTCTTTTCTTTTTCGCTCTTTCTGTCTACCTGGCATTTTCTTACCTTTTCCTCCTTCCCATTGTGTGATCTATGTTCCAAGTCTTATGATCCAACAAGTAATTAGGATATCTTGTTAAAACCTCTTCAGATGACAATGCTCATCCATGAAAGAATGGAGAGGGAGCTCACGGCTGTCCTTGAGGAAAGAGGTTCACCCTGCAGACAGGCTGCTCCTCTGCGGGTCAGCACAAGCTCTTTGGCTGTCACTCATACAAATGTCAGAGGAGAATGAACAATCCCACTAACAAGTACTTGTGCAAGAGAGAGATGGTACATTTGACAGAGCAGTTATCTACCTACACAAGTGCACTTCTGCAGCTACAAATTATATCCATCTATGACATTCAAACAAAATTGGGAGGAAAGCTTATAAAAAATAATTGTTGGGGCTGGAATGGTGGTTCGGTGGTTAAGGTGTTGCCCGGCAGGCACAAGTACACAGTTTCAAACCCCAGCACCCACATACACAACCAAGTGTTGGAGCATCGAAAACCATGTGAAAAACTCAATAAAAAAATTGATTCTCTCTCTCTCTCTCTCTCTCTCTCTATCCTTCTCTCTTTTAAAAAAATATTGTCAACATTAGCCAAGAGCACCCTTAAGACTGATCATCTTGGAAACTTTGTAATACCAAGAAGTAATCAGGATATATGTCATTTAACTATGATTCAAGCCTTAATTTAACTTAATTGCTTTTAATCAATATAGATAATTGGTCTGGATATGGTCAGGATTCCAGTTGCTACGTAAAACAATATAAATAGCTTCAGAATGTATACCTAGGTATTTGAGCTGATTTAGTCTATAACATGCAGGAATTGTGAACTAGCACTTGAAGAATGCAGTTCTTATTATACAAATGAAACAAAACAAAAACAAATGTAACAGCAGTCAGAAGTGCAGTTCTTGCTCTTAATGAATTATAATCACAAATTAAAATCAGTATGGAAGAGTGCCCCAAACAGCAGTGAGCAAAAAATTTGTTTTTTCCACCTGCATTGTTTTGTGTAACAGAATTCAATATATTTGTATATATTTGAATAAACAAATAGTATTCCAATTTTAAAAGCATGAAATTTAAAAGTCATGAATATTTCCACCAGTAAATTCAGACATTACCCCTACCACATGCATTCTTAATGCATTTTAATTAGCAAAAGTGTTGCAATTAAGACCATATATCTTATTAATTCTGTAAAGAAATGAAGTGTTCTTTTTTGATATCTCTCACAAGGAAGACTTAGAAATGTCTTAGACTGAATTATAGGAAAAAGAACATTTCATGGCTTAGTAATTCAGGCAATATTTGCCAAGCAATAAGAAGGGGGGAATGATAATTGAAGTAGGCCTGGGAGAAGAAAGATTGTGGGATAAACAGTATGTATGGACACCTCCTCCCCAGGTAATGAGGTGATAGATCTAATCTTTTGTAAAATGCAATATAGAAATAGCTCTGTTTTCTAGAAACAGACGATACTTTCAGCTATAAAAGAACAAGTAATCAAGCACTTATTATTCTCTAGCTCAAGCAATAGGCAGAAAATTATAAGAGTGGAAAAAAGTATTTTATATTAAGGAAATTGTTCAATACAAGCTTTTTCTAACTGCAAGTCAGTTCTCAATTATATGCACTGATGGAAGTGGAGTCAGGATGCACGCAATTGGAAATGGTGAATACAAAAAATTATGTGATTTGGTGATGAGCAAAGTATATTCTAATGTGAGTCCTAAAACCTACAAGGAGCCAGTGCTAACTGATCAATTGTCTGGGGGACTCCACAATTGTGTGCATTGTGTACTGAGTCAAGCTGAGAGGAAAAGTCTTCAGTTAGGATGTGTGCTCTGTGGGTATAAGTTTAGGAATTATGAGGCCAGGTAAGAAGTTCATTTGTCTCATATCATTAGTGTTCACATTAGTGAAGTTGTCCCAATATTTACAGCACCTTCCTCTCAGTTATCAGGGTTCTGTGAAATAGGTTGTGTGCAGGTATTTAAACTATACCACAAGGACAGATAAGTTGTGTGTCATTTTTACCATTCTGTCCACAGTGTCAGGCCCACGGTGGGTACTAAATAAGTAGGCCTTGAAAAATTGAGTAAGTAAGTGAGTAAATTCTCATTGGTATTGTTATAAACTAGACTATGAACAGGTCTCTGATGACTCCTCAAATAAGGGACCTTTTATTTTGATAATAACAGAGGAAATAACTTTGCAGGAACCATGTGGTAAGATGGTTGATATAGCTCATCTACAAATCCTTCAGAGGCTTTCTGGCAATCTATCCTGCTGTGGTGGAACAGTGAGAGTATTGTGTTAGGGTTGATGCTTTGAATGGATTGCAGTATCAATGAATCACTTTAAAAAGATTCCTTGTGAACAGAACTTAGTATGATTTAAGTAATTCATATTTGTACCAAATCACATTTTTTCTTTATAACTCAGAAAATCTGATATATATATATATAAACACATATACATACAATCTGATATATAAATATATATATACAAATATATATGTAATTCAGAAAATCTGATATATATACAATCTGATATATAAATATATATATACACAATTATATATATGAACATACATGTAAAAATATATCTATAGACACACAAAATTTTATATATACCATCAAGATCATTGGGATCAATGAAAAAATGCAGAAACTGGGAGCAAGAAAGTTTTAAAACTTGTCCAAGCATAGAATCAATAAGGAGCCTCACTGAGCTTATATTCTGTTTATGAGTCTATGTCTTGTCTTTTCCTTTGGCAACACATAGTCTTTGTCCAAATTGTTTACCTTATCCTTGAATATAGCCTAAAATCGAAATATAAATTATGATGGTCGTATACTCTGTAATCCTTTCAAATGGGCAGTCAAATTTGGTAGGCAGAATTCAATATGATTCCCTTTTCTCTTCCTCCTTTACTCCCAGAAAGCTTAACTTTTCTATGGATATCCATCCTTTCTTTTATGAGGTAGAATTATGGACAAGAACAAGATATGGGAATTGGTTAAAAAAATAAATTAGTCAGCTCAACCTTGATAGTCTATGATCCTATGGATTTTGTTATTATTATCTGTGAAACATGCAGTGTCTCAAGTATATCTGTGAATTGATTTTAGAAAGGAGAAAGGAGAAGAAAATTCTCGGACTTCAAAATCTATCTAGTTTTAGCAATGTGAAATGGGAGAGTGCAGCCCATGCCTTATTCATCTTTCCCTTCATCCTCCAAAATTTTATAGCAGTCCCTGTTTATGAATATTCATTTGATACATATTCGTTGAATAATTGAGAAAATGTGGAGTAATATCTCAGAGGTACAGCAGAGGTCAGATACAGAATAAAATCCTTTTTTTCACCAACTTTATCCTACTTCATATACTGTGAATCTATAGAATGTGTAATGCTAGTCAAATGGAAGATAAGAATTGAAATAAAATAAAGGTCTACGTAATTAGTACAGCACAAGGTCTAAACTACATTTATAAATATATTTGTTATCTAGCCTCATTTTTATTCAATTCCACAGATTAAAACTGCACTGGAATAATCATTACTGAAGCTGCATTCTCACCATACCAAATTTATGTGGTTATACACAAGGTCCTTAACTGAACTGCTGAAACAAAATGGCTTCAGTCTGTGAAGGACAAGGGCCTTCCAGGGAAAATCACAGTGATGTCATGGAGAGCAGATGATGTTGGTGATGACGGCAGTGATGAACCACTTTGTGGATTAAAGTTGATGGCATTTGACAAAGAATTATACCATAATATCTCCTCTTGCCTTTCACCAACCTCTGTGGTAAAGCTGTCGAATTTCCCAGAAATTAAGGAGGAAAGCCCAGGACTGATGCTCTACTGAGAATATGGTGGTGGGGATTCAGGCAGAGGAAAGGATGGGTGGTGCTTTTGCTTTGATGGAGACCTTGCTAGTGCTACAGCAATGACCCAGCCAGGTTTTTGTGCACTCCCAGCTTGCAGCTTTAGCAGCAGAAAACTACATTACTTGACCTTTTCTAAGTGCCTTATATACATGATCACCTTAAACCTCAGGAGACTCACAAGGAAGGAACCAATAGCATTTCTATTTTACAAAGAAAACTAAAACTTAAAACTATCATTACTTTTCCCAGGACTCAAAGCCTGTTGTGAAACCAGGGCTTCATAGAACAAAGATCTTCTCCTTAGTGGTGACATGATAGTGACTGTTTAACCAACTTAGCATGTAGTGCTTTCCCACTCCTGCCCATGGCTTTTCTATTTAAGGGGTGTTCATTTAAACAGTGTTGTTAAAATAACAGACACAGAGATCTCTTCACATTTCACAAATGCCCTGGAGTGCTGAGCAGGAATTGAGCCTAGGGATGGTGACCAACCAAAGCAAAGACTTCAACTGAGATAGCATTTTAAAACACTGGCCATCTGGTGAATTCACAAAAGAGTGGGTGAACCTAGGTGTTGTTGATGGATTGGGAAAAAATGAGTAACAGCAACACCTTAACCTCTGTAAGGTAGAAATGCATAGTATTCAAGATCTATACACAAGAACAGAGTAAAGCACTTCAGATAAATGATTTCATTTAATTGTGGCAATAAGCAGATCAGCCTCACTTCTGTTAAGAATGTATTTTCACCCTGAGTAAAGGTGTTCTCCTTTAGAGACTCTTCAAGGACTGGAAATTCAAAAGGTGGATCATTCCATTGCAGGAACCTGAGGAAATCGAGAGCACACTGTTCCCTCTTTCTGAAAAATGCTTAGAAACCACTTCATAGTCCCGCTGCACTGTCAACCGGTAGTTCCTCCTTATTATTCAGGAGATCAAACTGATGTGGACAGAGTTCAGAGTAATGAGATGAATGTTCCAAGGACACATATCAACTGCAAACTCCTTAAACTTCTTCAGAATCCAAGCAGAACTTGGTAGTATTAATAAAGAAAGAAATCATGGTCTGAGATTAGTTTCTTGTTAAATAGTGTAACAAAGAGATATTTTTGCCATTGTTTTTCTCAAGTAGTAAAAGTAAAAAACATTCATTAATCAAAACATGTAAACTCTGATATAGAAATTCTGTTTGAAATTTTGTATTTTTCTTAAAATCATTTATGTAAAAATGAACAGGCAGATTTCTCACCCAGATGCATACAGGAATCCCCGAAGTCTTCTATAGCATCATCAGCCTGTGGTTTGCAAAGAGCAGTCATGGTTTCTGTCATTCCTCTGTGCTCAGTGGGCTTTGTGGACTCAGGTCACAATAATGAGATGGAGTTCTTAGCTGCCTGATCATAACCAGAGGTGGGGGATAGCAAACTCTCTTGTAAGAATTATGTATGAAAACCACCTCCTTCTCTTCTAAATGACAAAAATGAACACATGTTGAGAGAATGGTTTTGTTAATCTTCCTGTCCCAACAATTGCATGAGCACACATAACTTATTTCAGACATAAAGGCCAATGTGAGGAATTGCTTTAGCCAAGGTTATTATCCTGTGGGGATAGGCAGCAGATGGTAATTAAAGATTATTCAGGAGGTTGGATTAGCGAAACAGAATAATCTCTAAAATGGACTACTCACACAAAATTTGGTGCGGCAAGCAACTGAGAAGATTCATCTAGTCAGTGGCAGTGTTGAGTGGGGGAAACAAGAGATGACCAAAAGTGTGCTTTCAGGAGTGAATCCTAGAAGGCTAATAGTAGGACAGGTGTTTTTGCATAAAAACATAAACTCAGAAGAGCTAAGAAATCATTGCTTTCAAGTTCCTGAGTGCTGAAGAATTGACTCAGAGTAAGTCTACATCTTCAGGTGGAAATGGAGGAATAGAATGGTTGGGAGAGTTTGGTATGACAAAGGAAGAGTTCTTGGGTGCTCACCGGAATCAGCTCAGGGAACTTACAGGTCTTTGTTGTATATCATTTGGCTTAGAGTCCCTAGTAGATCCAGCGCACAAAGGCAGATACAAAGCACACATGCGTGGGTTTAAATGGTGATTAATTTGTGAGCTGATATTCATGTTAATTGGTTGTTTTCTATCATGTTTCATGTCGTTCTTACCCATTACCTGGATGTAAATAAAACCAATGAAGATATTGCCTTATCCTTTGGCTTTCAGAAGTATTATCAATAAAATAATACTTTCCAAGTTAGTTTTAGCAACTCCTCCCTGAGTTATTTCTAAAATCCATGGCTATTGAGAAACATTACTAGAGAGAAGATATTATTAGCTAAATCATTTATGTGTTGACATTAATAATTTGGTCGTTGTGAAATACTTCTATACTCACCCTTAATACACCAGAAAGTGCAATTTATAACTTTTGTAAATGTTACAGAGTATTAAAATAATAGCCTATGCATACCACTATAGATACTTAGAAAATAAAACAAATTTCCACATGCATGATATTATAAAACATGACAACATAGGATAGGGTACTTTTAAAGTTATTTGCCTGAGGTATATTTGAATAATTCTAGGTTACTATGTTTTAAAGATTTCAAGTTCTATGTATCATTGAGCTTTGAAGATAACAGATATTTTTTCATTTAAGTAATTTAATTAGGTTCTTTGAGTTCGATTTTTCCATCTAAAGTTGAAATAAATGTTTACTTTATAGGGCTAAGTTGAAAATGAATGAGCAGACGTAAGCAAAGGCCTTACCACAGTGGCTGAAACTTAATAAGTACTCTGATAGTTTTAGTAATTCTCCTTTCTTGTTCAAGAGGTTGAATAGATGGGAACAGTATTATGGTACAGGAATAAAAATATGAATCATTGTCCACATTAACATAATCTCATGTGAGAAAGATTAAATCTGCAACTGAAGAAGGAGAATTTTCAATACAATTAATCACATGACATCATTATTAAACACATAAATGTAGATACACACTAGTAGGCCAGGAAGATTGAATTGAGTTCTGGCTACTGCTCTATAAGAAGAATGTTGAAATAAATGTATTTAAATCATAAAATATGGCAAGAGATCTTGAAGTCTGGTCATGGAAAATACAGAAGAGCAAACAGGGGTATTTTTAGCCTGTGGAGCACAAATCTACCTGAGATGTCCCCTGTTGGAGTAACTAGCATGTAGAAGCAGGACAAGAGGACTTCTGTGTTGAATGAGGCTACATTAGTGCGACTCACAACAAAAAAGAAAGCATTGAAACTGAAGCAAAAATAACCACAAAACAGAAACAGTGTCCAAGCAGCCAGTCAGTCATTGTGTGTATAACACCAAAAGGTTGGGGGGCACTGTTCGCTGGTGACATCAGAGCAGAGGTCAAGGATTAAGCAAGCTGAAGGGAAAAGATCTATGTTCTGATTAAATAAGAGAGTTCAGGGTCTTCCTAATCCTTCTCACATTCAAGATCTCATGATATTAACAGCAGCTAGATCCTCCAAAAGATAAAATTTGATTTAAAATAAAACCCAAAAACAGAAATCCTAAGTCTATTTTAGGAAAAAAAATGTTTTCCACTCAATCTCTAGGGCCAGTGAATAGCCTTATCTTTTGGTAATAACTAAGGGAGCAGTTGCTAAAATCAATTTGGAAAGTACTACCTGATCCATATAATTCTAGAAACAAAAGAGGATCCCATCATGCTTGGTGATAAGGCAGTGTTTCTATTGGTTAAATTCACCTCCAGGGTGTGGATTAAAAAACACTACAGAAAACAAACAACTGATATGAGTCTCCACTCATGGACACAGTAACACCTCAGCCATTACCCAAACTCACATGCACACACACACAGGTACAGACCTGGAATGGAAATTTAAATGAGATGGGAAGTGAAGGTTAGACAAAGGGTTTGGTTGGGCAGGAGAATTAGAGTTCTTCATTTTTAAATTTGCATCTTCCTATTTTTAGTAACATAGATTTATTTATTTATTTCTGGAGGCTATTTTACATACACTGAAATCGACTCTTTTGCAGAACAGGTCTGCAGTTTTGACAAGTTGATACAATTGTATAGTCATCAGTGCAATCAAGATACAGAGCGGGTTCATTATCCCAATAAAATTCTCCCACTTCTTTGGAAGTCAAATCATTCTGACATTGTCTCCTGTGATTTTACTAAATTCTTATGTCCATTACAGTACATATTTTGCACAGTCTTATGCAAATCAATACATTAATTTCTCATTTTAATCTCTTACAAAGGGTGTAACCATTTATTTATTTAACCTCATTACACTGAGGACATGTGAAGGACAACGAAAGGTGGAAGCATATTTCCATTCCTGGGCTCCAACTGCAGACAGGCTGTGTCTTGCTTCACACTGAAGTAAGATATTCTTATTTTATTTCCGGATAAAGGTTCTGCAGTGATGAAGTGGTGTAACTTACACAGCAGGTATTGATAGTGGTGTGCATTTTCCCTCTGCGCCCAACCCCGCCACCATCCAAGCTGAAGATGTGTCAGTGTTATTAATCTAGTGAGTGAACTACTTTCTGCTACATGGATTTATTAGTTTTTATTGATTTCTGCCCATCTCTTTCCTTGCACTGTTTTCTTAGGATTTAGTTAGTTCTTCCTTTTCTCAACGTTGCATGTTGGAAATTTACATAGTGATTTCAGGTCTTCTTTGTTTTGTTTTTTCATTGTCTCTTACAAAGTTCCCATCAAGCTTCTAGTCACATCCTGGGATTGTATTACATTGAGTTTTTCCTTTTACTAAGTTCAAAATAAATATCTATTCCCTAATTAGTTTTCTTTTTTGATCTGGTCATTATTTAGAAGTGGATGATTTAATTTGTGAATAATCAGAGAATTTCTGGTTATCTCTCTATGGGTTTTGAATTTAATTTCAGGTGATCAGGGAACATACTTTGTATTAGTTCAATTATTACAAATTTGTTGAATTTTCTTAATGAAATAAAATCTTGGTGAATATTTTATATGCTCATGAAAATACTTCAGTTTTTTCAGAGTAAAACATCCTGCAACTGATAATTAGCATTAGCTGTTACTGTCTGGGGTCCTATCTATGCTGTGTGCTCTTAATGACTGATCTGTCTTCTTGTTCCATCAAATACTGAGAAGAGAGTACTGAAGCCTCCAAAAGTGTGAATTGGTCTCTCTGTCCTTTCAGTTTTATCATGCTTTGTTCTGAATTTTGAAGTTCCGTTGTTGATGTGTACACAGTTTGAAGAGCATGCTTTATCTACTGTTAATGCTCTTTTTCACACAATATTGATGAAGGTAGAGTTTTATCTGTCCTTGGTATATACATTTCTTTTTGCTATTTCTCTTCCTTTATTCTTAATCTGTCTTCACTTTTGGCCCTTTTGAGTGCAATGTTATCTTTTGTGAATTTATTCTATGCCTACTATTAACTTACTAGTAACATGTTTTGATTTTCATATGTATTTATTTTAGCATTTATGGCTTCAGCTTACCAAAATAGACCACTGAATGATATTATAGTGCTTCATGCAGGGTGTAAGAATTGACAGTATATTTCATTGCTTCCTTCCATCTCTTATGTTATTTTTTTCATACAATTTGATACTATGTATGTTAAATGTACACAATATATTCTTACTCTCTTTGCCTCAAACACTCCATTATTCTTTATAGCAGTTCAGAACAAGAATAGGTTTTTTCTCATGTTTCTATATTGTAGCTATAGCCACATCTCTTTATTTCTTTATATAAATCCAAATTTATACCTAACATCAAAATTCCTTCTGGCAGAAGTTCTTTGAACCTCTGTTTCTAACCAGGGATATTAGCAGTGGATTATCTCAGTTTTACCTGTATTAATAAAAAGATTTATTTCAAAAATTTATTGCATTTTTTTCAAAGATATTTTCTCCAGGCATAGAATTGTCCATTGGCAAACTTTTTTTTCTTTTTAAAAATTTATTTATTTTTTCTTGCTTTTTTTTATTCATAAATTTATTTGTTGAATAACCACACAATCTTTTAACAAAATAATATAATATGTATACAGATTCTGAAGGTTAGATTTACCCCCAAGAGTGCCCCCCCCCAATTACCCACCTTTATTCCTCCCCTCCCCTTCCGAAAAGTCTCTAAAAATGTATTAGGTTGTATAACAGTACACCTTATCCAGATTTAAAGCATAATAATAGACCTCCTCATTGGCAACCATTTTACTTCTCTTTGAGTATTTTAAAAATGACCCACCAAATGTCTTATCTTTCTTTTTCCTGTCTGCGATGGTTTTTCTCTTCCCTTGAAATTGTCTTCAAAGGTTCTCAGTGTCTGCCTCTATGCAACTTGACTATGATGTGCATGGTTTTTCTTTTGTCAATAATGTTTTTATTTCAACGAGCTTCTTGAATCTGTGTTCTGCTTTCTCTTTTCCCTCTCCCTTCCTCTATTCCTCCCTATCATCTCCCTCTCTCTTCTTTCTCTCACCCAGCTCCTCCTCCCATGCTTGTTAATAGTGAAAATGTTCCCCTGTACTTGGTTTCCTTGGGGACACTTGACTCTTTGGAATTCAGTTTCTTTTGTTGCTCTATGGCCTCAGTTCTTGGACAAGGTCGAGAAAAAGGATGATTCTGTAAATTACCTGGCTTTTATCCTTCCTAGGATAGCGGCAACACTCTTATGCATCTTTCACTGTCCTAGCCACAAGAGGAAATCCCAGTCATAATTAAGCTTATATCACAATTCAGGACAAAACAAGGATCCCAGAGCTGCAAAGATTCATTCACTTTATTATTATTATTTTCTTTCTTTTTTTGCTTATTGTCTGCTTCACCCCATTAGGATAAGCAAACTTCGAAGGCAGAGATTCATGTTGCTTTTATTTATTACTGAAGTACTTAGAATTCTTAGAAAAGAGTTAGCCACAAAGTTGCTTCTCAATAAACATTATTGAATAAATGTATATTTAATAATATACAATTGAATGAAGCACTAAATATGTTCTTACATTTGTCCTCATGAAACACTTACTTTGTTTTCTTTTGAAGGGAGGAAATGATTTTCAAAAATATTAAATGAACGGACCTGCATAATATAGTTTTACTTTGCAGAAAGAGAGGCAAAATCCTCTTGGTGAAAACAAGAATATGTCTGTAAACTGAGTTTGAATTCTGACTTCTCTGAAACCCTTGGGAGTTTGAATAAGCTATTTACTTTTTCTAATCTGCATTACTCTCTTCATCACATGGGATTAATTGTTCTTGCTTTCAAATTTTCTGCTAAAGAACTGATGGGATCTTTAAGGAAACTTTCACATGATAATCACTGAATAGCTACTGCTAAGATTCCTATTACCTATAATATGAGGGGTATTTTTGTATTACTGTTCCTACTATGTGGAGCTTAAGTCCAGTATTTCATATGCTAGAATCCCATGCAGGTGTTGATTATCCTGCTGCTTTTGGATCATGGTGTTCTGGAAGAAGCAGAATCTATGCATTGGGAAGTATGGTAAAGTTTGCAGAACCAAGTCAGTGTACACATAGATTTTATTATGCATTCAGAGAACTAGCTTTTGTCCCTGACTGGGAAGGCAGGGTAATCTCTTCCTCATGCTGAAATATTCAGTTAGTTTGCATGTGTGGTCATTTACAAAATGGATTAACATCATTTTTTTGGAATTTTCTTGAATCAGAATAAAAGTATACTGAATTTCATTATAACATGCACAATATTTTCCAAAAGAGTAAGGGTGAAATTTGAAACATTAAACATAGACAACTTGGTGAAAACAAAAAAAGCAATTATAAAAGCAATTAACACACAGCAAGTAGTTGCAAGGGGAACAAATCAACTTGTTACTTTTATTTTTAAGAGGTGTTTTTTAAACACAGATAAAACACAGAAGCTTTGAGGAAAGTATTGGAAAATACTGATGAGTAAATAAATGGAATATTGGAGGAAATCCAATCTGGGCTGTATATTTGAGACGTGGTCTTTAAGGGCCTGGGACCATTGAAGGGGTTAAAACAGACAATGGAGTTACATGTTTTAAATGTACATCTCAATAGAATACAGTGATGTACGGGAATTTTCATAAAAACTCTATCCACATTCAAATGTTTTACCATTTTTCCTTGGTTGGGACTTGGAACTTGTATGTGCCTAGAGTGGGGGTTGATGGGAATGGAGGACCATTCTGGAAGGAGCAAGGTGACACTGGATTAAGAAGGAAATTAACTTTCTGTTATTTTCCTACATTGCTTAGGCTGCTGTCCAACACTTTCTATTACCCATTTTGAAAAACATGATAGACCTTTCTATGTCATTTAAAAAAAAATAAGAATCTACAAATTACTTTTTCTCTCACTGCAAAATTCAATGTGATGATGAGAAATTTTGAACAAAAATATCTTTGGGACAAAAAATACATTTTTCTTATTAAAACCAGGATTCTCTAGCGGTTTGCTTTGTGGCTTTATGGAAAATAGCCTAAGGCAATACACACCAGCATGTTGGTTAACATCTATTTCTCAGAGTTCATTAGCCAAAGAAACTCAGGCTGAAAATGACTAATTTTTTTCTTTTTTTGGTGTTATATGTTTAGAGATAAGCGGGGCTATATTGAAGGCTAAAAAGACATCATGGCTGAAAATAACCCCAGAGTTTTTAAAGGAAAACTTATTTATTTCATAATGGAGATATCTAAGACCTAAATCAAGAAATTTTATGTCAAAGTTACGTTATGTTCATAGGTTAGATTTACCACAATGTTCTGTCAATTCAGTATGCTTACTACTGTGGCTCAAAGCATGTGAGTGAACCTTCTATAAATTATTAATCACATAGAAAAATACTTCATTTCACCTAGTAGCTTATAAAATGAGCTAGAGACTTTTTCATGTTTTAATATATCAATGATTCAATAGTTTTTTTGCTACATTATTTGATTTTTTAAATAACATACATTTTTCTAATTATACAAGTTCTACAAAATAATGAAATGATGTAAAGTAGTTTATATAAACTCTTAAACAGAAGAGCAAAAAAACACCATCTAAATGCCACTCAGAAGAGAAAGCTAAGTTGACATTTTGGACAAGTAACATTCAATGGGGCCAATTATAAATAAAGTACACTTTCTTCAAGAAATTGACTATATAATAGTAATACGGACATTAAGAAAATGAGTGCAATATTTTCTTATAATTGATATAATAAAGTAATAGAAAAGGGTTTCCTGGTGTGACAGTTTGGGTAGATGAAAAAACCTGACAGACATGATTTGCTTTAGGGGGTGTGTTCATAACATGCATGAAAATACAATGTACTTGATATGCTTTTGGAATGTAGTACAGTGTGCTTAGGGTAAGGGGTCACATCATATTATAAGGAGGTGCTGCAACTGGAGAACTTTTAAAATAACAGATTGTACACACAATAGTATGGTTCATAGGGAAAATCTACTCTTAGCATGCACCGTAATTTTTAAATGATTTCTGGCTCAAAAAGAAATAAATATTGAATTAGACTTTTCTAATACAGAGACAATAAACATGCAAAATATTTAACAAACCCTCGATTCTCAGGCATAGAGAACAAACAACCTGCTCCCATTAACAAGGAATACATATGTCAAAAAGTCTCATTTAAAAATGCTTAATATTGCTGGCCATTAGGAAAATGAAATTTTAAAACTGTAATGTAATACCACAGCAGCCTATTATGATTGTTAAAGAAAAACTAAGCTTTGGCAAGGTTTTTGAGCAACTGAACTCTCATGCATTGTTGATGAGGATGCAAAATGCTACCATCACTTTGGATTTCATTTCTCACATCTCTTACATTCATTAGTATATATGTATTTACCAAAATCTGGAAGCAACACAAATGTACTTCTGTGTGTGAATGAGAAATCTGCAGTGTATCCATAATGTGAATGATTGCTACTTAAGAAAAAGAAGAAGTTAACCTGGATGTACAGTCAACAGCATGAGTGAATCACTAAGGATTGCTGAGAAGGGGAGCCCAGCCACTAAGGGCTTCCTTTTGTATGATGGCATGTGCATGGATTTCTGGAAAAAGCAAAACTATTGCAGATGGAACACAAATGAATAGTTTAGAAGTGGGAAAGATGGAATGATCTGACTCTATAAGTCAGCAAAAGGGACATTTTTCTGGTTATAGAATTTTTCTGCACTGTAACTTTTATTGGTGGTTACAAACACATGTACACATGTTAAGCTCACAGAACCATGTACCAAAAATCCCTGTTCTCCTGCATATAAATTTAATTATAAGAGTAAGAAATAACATTATCAAAATAAAGCACAACTAATTCAATTACTTTATTTAAAGTAAATGATAATCTTAAATATCAGGGAGAATGTACAGAAAGTGCATTCCTTCTATTTTATGACAAAAATATAAATTAATTCTAGCAATTTGGAAAACAGTTTTATATCTATTGGATTCTACATATTTATTCCTATGTTATTCAGTCAAGAGAAATGAGTGTGCATGTCAATCAAAGGCAAATGCAAGAATGTTCATAAAAGCTTTTCACAATTATCAAAATGAGGAATAACTTAAACAGCAGCACACAGCATTTAAACAAAGGGTAGAATTTTTACATCATGAAGCATTATACAACCACAATAACACACACACTAGTGATAGCACACAATGGTGCTCAACCTCACGGATATTATGATGAAAGAAAGAGTAGAACCAAGAAAAAGGATAATTATATAATTCACTATGAATCCAAAAGGGAGGCAACATTGATGTCAGGTAATTGAGATGATAACAAGAACTACTATGCACTGAGCAGTATGGAAAGTGCTGGAATGTTCTATATGTTAGTATGAGCAGTGGTTAAATGGTTAAATTCCCTTGAGTTCCATATTTAATATTTATGTATTAAATAATATGTATATTATACCTCTAGTAAGAAAAGAATATTTTAAAAAATAAATGAAAGGAAACACAAGTAAATGCTAAAACAAGAAAGAAAAAGAAAGAAAAAAAATTTAGTTATTCCTTCTATATAATTCTCATTAGATCACATCTAATCTAATGCACATCCTAGAATAGATACAAATTGGTAAAATTAATAAAAATTGTGCCACCTGCTAAATAGTATTATTTAAAGTTTTACTTATTTCACTGGAAAACTTTGCATCACTTAGCTTTCCATCTAAATGAAATAGCCAAGACAGTCTGCTCATGAATCAAAGGTTGATGTAGCTCACAGTTTTGTTGGTGCAAGTCCCTGATCAACCCATTCTACTTGTCTGGGCTTCTGGCATGTTGGGTTGAGTACTTACGTAATAATGAGCCATTTCATGAAAGGGGAGAGACAGAAAGAGAGAGCAGCGGAAGAAGGAGAAGAAGAGATAGGTGATGATAGATAGATAGATAGATAGATGATAGATAGATCAGGGTTGCACAGTTCCCTTTGAAGAAATGCTCATATGACCCAGGGACATCTCATAAGACTCTTAAAGTTCTACACTTCTCCCAACATCATCACCACCCTAGGAACAGTCTTTACCTATGGACCTATGGGGGACAATCAACCAAACCATAGCAGCCTGGGATAGTTGACTTGCTCTTACTATCAGCTCCTCCTAACTCTCCACAGTATAAATAAAGGTTAAGCCAAGAGCAATACAAGCTCTCACTTTCTCTTTCTGTTATAAGAAGTCGCAAGGTGAGATTTGAAATGTGGAGAAGAGAAAAGTCCTCAGTCCTTCTCTACAATTTGTGAGCATATCCATGATCACAAGGCTTATTCAGAGCGTTGGACAGCTTCTGGAGTAATGGCAAAAAATCACCACAATTAAATGGACATAGAAAACGGCCTTTACAAAAATTAGCTCCCCTGGGAACTATTCATTTCTTGAGTATTAAGTTATGACTTTATTCTCTGAAAAAATGTATTGAAACATTTCCCTACATACACTCATATTCTGATAATTTTATTGCTTGTTTTTGCAATATTTAGTATCACTCCCACAGAGTCCAAATGAAGAAATTTTTTTTTCTGGAGAATTAAAATATCAGACATGTACCTAGCATGGAGTTTACTTAGAAATGAATATACCCTAGGCTTAAGTTGGAAGAAAATCTATGAAACTTGGGAATCTGAAAATATTTTCCAAATTTATGTCAGGTACTGTGTTAGTGAAATGAAGCTAGCAATTCCAATGTAGCAAAAACAATTATGCAGAGCCAAAGATACACACCCACAAAGAACAGGGAAGACCCCCTGCAGGAAAGAACATTTAGGTTGACACATGAAATCGGTGTTGTTCTAATAAAGTTAGAAACTGGACTAGTACTGGTTCCTCTGATATGCAGATACTTAAATCTCTTTTCAAACAAGAGAGATCAATTTAGAAAATTCCCAGGGATATGAGAAGTATTTTGTTATAATTTACAGATCTACATGTTTCTGAAACAATGCTTTCTCAAGAATGATATGTATTGAAGACATTGAGTTCAATCTCCAGTGTTTTTTGCTTAATGACTGTAATGCCTTAATACACATATAGAAGCTATCTGACTGCTGACCTACATTTGGACCTTCTAATAGGGCATATTTTGAAATGTATCTCTATTAAAGGGAGGCTAACAATTTTGGTATTATTGGCTACTAATAGTACCAACTTGCTGCCTTGTGCTTCAGCATTTTCTGTTGGTTAAGGGATATAGTTTTCTCATCAGAAAACTCCTATAAGTAAAGAAACAGAAAGTGGAAGAGAGCCACCCCCCTTGCCTGTGGGCATGCATCTGGCAAGGAGCAGACAGTGACATGATGCCATCTCTGACTGTAGAGACTGGATTAGTTTTCCTCTATTCATAATGACTCTGAAGATCATCCCACATTTGGTTCTCTTACAACTGGCATGAAGCAATCATATTTATCTTTTCAGCTTCGATGAATCAGACTCCATGAATCACTTTTGTAGGAGGTAATAGGTACTAAGAATATATCATGTTCTGGATCTGTGTTATTCATTTTATAAACAATGGATCATTTTATTTTCAAGGACTCAGATTAAATAGTTTTCCTCTTTTGTAAGGGATAATCAGAAATTCAGATAGATAACAATTCAGAGAATTAGTAACTGAGAACTTGGATTGAACTTGGCTGGTTTGATGTTGAGTTCCAAAGTTGTTGTTTGTTTGTTTTTTCAACTGTTTAAAATGTATGGTGTGTAACATAAAATCCTAGGAAAGATTTTCAATAATGCATATTTAAACAGAAGTAAATTTCTAAATGGCAGGGGACAAAATTCAATATGGTACAATCCTAATAATTTATTCTGGTGAGCTGCCAAGATACTACATTAGATTGAGCTGTGAGGTAGAAATTCACATACCCTAGAGATTTAGCACAGGTGCTGCAGCTAGAAAATCTGCATTGGTGGGGTTGGAAAATGGTACACTTACTTGGTTGAAACCTTTACACAATATGTAGCTCTATGGGACAAAATCAGAATGTTGACAGGCTGAAAATATTTATCCCAATGTTTGGATCTGACAGGAAGGAGAGGCCACAACTGGAAGGCAACACCACTTCATGCTTAGATGATGAAAGAAAGGCAATGATACAAAAGAACAGAAGTTGCTGTAATAGACATTCCCTCACTGGAAGAAAACCACAAAATCGTTAGGTTACCTTTAGAGAGGAGAATAGCATGACCATATCCATGACCACAGAAGTCAATAAGCCCTCTTTTCTGAGCTCAGTGGTTGCACACTAGTGAGAGTGGTTTGGGCATGAACCCAGATGATACCTATGCCAGGAAAATCTTATAGGTTTTGCATACACAAAAGCATGGTGTTGTATGATGAGCACTTTTCCAGCTCAAGACACAGAAACAGCAAATCTTCTCAGCGGATAATATTAATAATTTTCTTCCGATTTCAACAGATTGGGCAACATGCTGATGGCGATATAGGTAAATGTGGCTGGGAGAAAGCAGCCACGGGCACACAGCAAAGCCTGTGTCTCATCCACAGTCCAGAAGAGCCAGGGCAGTGCAGTAGGTCACAGATAGGACCCCATAGAAAAGTGCCTGGAGATAGCACAGGTGACATTTGAGTCTACTGGAGAGAGCTTAGATGAGAGTCTCAAGATCAGGGATTGCTCTAAAAGAGTTCAGTGGTGAAAAGGGTGCGACAGCACTCCCATCCCTCACGCTGTTTCTCACACAGTGCTGCTTCTCTCTTTTGTCCACTGGCAACTGGCTGGATTACTAATGCATATCCTTCCCACAGTGCCCTCACTTCCATGTCTGTCTCCACTGAGAGAGGGTTTTATTTGTTGGCTGCAGAAGCAGAGACATTAGCATAAGTTTGCTTAGTTAGGTTGTGTGACCAACATTCTAAGGTGCAACTGTCCCAGTGTACATGCAAGAAAGTAGCTCTCACAGATAATACTAACTTGCCCTAGTTCCCAGTGTGCATAAGAGAAAGTCTTTGATATGTTGTTCATGATAATATGTACCTGAATATTCCAGGCCAGGCTTGCTTGTGTTGTGTTCCTTAAGATTGCTAGTGTTTTGGGGAACAGGAAGATAACATTCAGGGACATGGTGTTTTACTGTCTCCCTTTTCCTTAGGGACTATATACCTTATAATTTAGAGAGGAAGAGACCGATGTAAAAATGGAGTCCCTATCACCTGATGTACACGTTCATGGGAAAGCACTGATACTTTGCAGAGGACACTACAGAAAATTAAAACATATTGCAGAATTCAGTGAAGAGCTTTTGATATTTAGAGATTGTAGGTAAATCAAGTGAACAAATACCAAATGTACTAAATAGGAACTTTGAAACAAAAATCCATAGTGTCACTTCAGTCTGCAGCTTTAAGTCTGCAGCATTTTTCCCTCCTTAGTGCTGGAGACTGAAAATAGGCCAGAATAAAATTTTGGGAATCTATTTAAAAAAATTGAGCAAGAGTACCTTACAAGAATATATTTCTTGCACACATATAATTTCATCATAATTATTAAGAAAGAAAATTGATATCAAAATTCATTTACCTTAATTTAGGATCACCAAAAATGTACATAAGAAAACCTGGAAACAATTTTGAGGGAAGCCATTATAGACAATGCATGGAAATGAGTGAAATAGGAAAGTTAACACAAAGTGCATTATTAAAGTTTTATTTGCAGACAGTCTGGAACTTCTGATAGTCATAGTGGATCCTTCCCAGGATTGTCCACCTAACAGGTGCAATTTCTGTCCTTTTTCCAGAGCTTATTAGTTAAGGGTTGGATTGGGCATGTTAAATCCCTTCCTTTCCAGACTGCAGTGGCCACTGAAGAAGACCCTGGAAAAGAGCATGGGAAAATGGGTAAACAACATTAATGTGGCCCCTGGAAGCAGAGCCTATGCTCTTTAGGACAGTCCCCTACATTGTAGTTGCTGGGGAAGAAGGTTAAAAGGACATTCACAGGCAACAGAAGTACCTGATACTGCATAGTACTTCCTGCACAATTTGTCAAAAGCAATTTTTATTCCAGAAACTGATGTGTTTTATTCCTATGTGTAAATGAGTGTCTGTCTGGACTGTAGAAACGTTATTGAACTAGGACATTTGCCTTTTCTAGTAAGGCCAGAAATGTGAAAGCCAGGAAAGGAGCTACCCTCAACCTTCACTCCCTCATCTGGCTGCTCAGAATGATCTGACTGATTGAATTTGTGCTGAGCTTCACACATGTCCACCACATCACTGCAACACTCTTATGTGCTGATGGAGAATATGACTTATTCATGAGTCACACGATGCTCATCTGATTATCCATTCAAATTGCATTACTGTGCTAAACAATTTCAGTGATCATTTGATTTTAAAGTAAAAGATTGTTCTAGCATATTATTAATGAAGTTACAAATAATGACATTAGGAGAAGAATTAATTTTATGATGAAGAGCTAATGAGCTCATTTTTAAAATATGCAGTTTGATAGGTAGCGGGAAATCCAACATGCAAGGTTCCAAATATCTGAAAAACTAGAGATCACAATTTGGGAATTATTGAGGCTAGATGAAAAGAAGATGAATTCCCCTACAGAAAAGTGAAAAATAAAGCAGAAGCTCCTTATGGATAGAGAAATGGGGCTCTTGCATATAAGCACAGAATAGAAAAGAAGATGCAGGAAAAAAGACCAGGAGAAGAGACAAAAAAAAAAAAA